>JABFOW010000526.1:0-11440 GCA_022817725.1 Archaeoteleia sp. ZL-2020 | reverse complement strand
TCCGCGAGAAATAGGAGTGCATAAATAAATAAGAATAAGTAAACAAACCTTGAAAAGACCTTGAACTTCTATTCATACTTTCCTATTATTCAAACCGTTTCGTGTATACAAACATTTACTGCACATGTCATCGTCTATTTAATCTGTTATCGTAGTGAATTAACTTATGCTATAATTTGCTCATGAATTTCGTACCATGTACTGTCAATAAACGTCATTAATTACCCTGTAAAACATCCATTTATATTTGATTATGGCATCAAAATGGCACTCATCTTTATAAATATCACTATAAGCATCATGGAAACTGTATAAACACTTGTCTCTTCAACGAACAAGACAATTTTATGTGCGAACATCGCGATTCGTTAATCCTTTCCCTGTAAACACGTTTCGTTGATTTGTTAGTTAGACACTTTTTACCTCAGTCATTTGCAATCGCGACGATTAAGTGTAAAGTGTTTAGAAGGGACCACCCTGTCTATATAACATGTCGGAGCTTTCTTTTCGCGATGTTTATTATCTGCTGTGCCGTTGCGTGTGAGATAGCGGAGTGAAAGTGCAACAAACTAGTATGTGGATACCGGCACAACACGACCGGTGGTTGTAGGTGGAGGAGGTGTTCAAGAGCGTTCGTGGTTTTGCGACGTTCTAGACGGAAATTTATATAGATGGACCGAGGGGAAAGTGTCTTTCATAATGTGCGGCTGTGGTGATTTCGTTAAATCCTAGAACGCCGCATTTTTGATCCCGCAAAAATATTGCTCTTGCGGTGATCCAAGTGTTTCTAAACTACGACCAGTGTCATACAGTTTCATATTTTGTCGGAGTTTGTTTGATTTGTCAACCTGTCAAATATACCTGTTGAATATACTTATAAAATAAGTTGCATTTACTCAGATTAATTAAATATTCATAACTATTTAGACGATATCTCGTTTAATTGATTGCTGTTTAATTTCGCCGAATGAAATTTCTATTTTGACCTCGCAAAGGTTGATGGGATTTTCAGAATGAGGAATACCTTGAGGTAATAAAGAGAAGGTATTTATTTTATTTTACAGTATCGGCACAATAGATTCAAGTTTAATGCACGTTGGTCCGTCGTGTTAAATGATTTTGATATAAACTAACGGCTTCATATACGAAACATTTAGTGTTTATGATAATTTCGTATCGAGAAATGCAAGTTATTTTCGCATGATTTTAAATGTTTGTGATATTTTATCAAATCACTAGTTTAGTTTTAGAATTGTCACTGTTCGTATATTAATATTTTAACTGTACTACACCAGTTGTATTTCTAGCTAAATCAACGAAACCTTTTTTCCGTGAATTATTATCAAATTTCTTATACAATGTTTTCTCTTATTTAAATTCATAACATTCATTCTCTTTTCATGAATAAATCTGACGGGACGTAAAAATTTAGCGTAGCACCGGCTTCGAAACTTTGTCTCGTTCGTAGTGAAATATGGAGATTTCTGACGGTTTGTGTAAAACACTCGTAACGAATCTACATCTTGTCGCAGAAAATGTACGATTCGGTAAATTGTGTTAAGTTGCGCCACGAGATAAGGCCTTTCTCGTTAACGCGATATCGATCCAACTGCGCTATCCGATTGTGGGGTAGCCAACAGAACTACGACCCTTGTACACAAACCTGAGTTTGCTACCCTCGAGCATGTGAAAGGGGGCGGTTGGTTTTCGGTACGAATACATCGCTCGCAATTTCACGCGATAACTCTTGATGGTTTGATTTTATATTACTAAAAACCAGCAATCATACCAAAAAGATGACTGGAATTTGCATTTCTTTAATCTGTTACGATATGTGTGTTCGAAATAATTATACATTTAACGCTACAAACAAGTATATAACAGAATGATATATTTTGTTTTTAAAAAGAATTATGCAAAACATATTTTATAAATAAGAGCCTTTGTAAGTTATGATAGAAATCTATTCCCAATAGTCTCTAAATAAAAGAACAAACAAGACACATATTGCTGATATCGACCCTCAATGATACAATTTCAGACCGCAGCAATAACCCTTACAGAGTATCAACTTATGGAGATCAAAGCGCCGAAGGCGCCGCTTCATTTATAGGTTATGTTTAATCATATTCAAGTGCGCGAAAGACAAACTGTAATTACAAACTAAAATTAGTCTAACATTGTTTAAATATAATTGTTTAACTTTATTAATGTACTTTATTCAGTATTATTACTGCATAAGTTGAGAAATACATTCTTGATAATAAAGTTGTCAACAATATTTTTCATGTTTATCTTACAACGTTACGGTGCTGAAATAGCACCGGTACTTTACTGATTTTGCATCATATGATCGGCATTGTTTTTAAGGTAGGTTTTACACCAACATTTTTTCCAGTTTATTATACACTTCTGAGGAAGAAAAACTTAGTTTATAAAAAATATTGTATGTATCCAAAATTATAAGACATTATTAAATTTATACATTAAAATAGTGTGCACATTTTGAAAATACTTAGTTGATATTTAATAATTTTGGTTTACGACTACGATTTTAGTATCATCATCACATTTATATTATGGCTATTATAATGAATATTATGCAATTTATTAAATTCACTTTTGTTTACATCCATAATTTATAACACATTTACAGTAATTTAATATGTCTAGGTTAAGATACAATAGTAAAAAAGTGATTTGATCGTCAGTGCTTTATTATAACCATAATAATACTGTCCTTTTTAATGCATCTATTAATTATTCATATTATATTGTGAATTAATCAATTTCAATATTCATAAAATATGTTTATGTAATGTAAATTAAATTCTTATTATTATTGTGCGATTATGGCACAAGCATCAATAACATCCACACCTCGTATAAAAATATCGTCGCACAATTCTTATTAACTTGAGAATACAAGAATAAAGTTCTGTAATGTCGCAAGTTCATGTGTGTACTATATATTCTATCTTATCGAAAGATAGATCGTATCTCAAGTGATTGCAGCCAACGATAATCGTAAGTGGCTATAAATAAATGGCGGCACTGCTATTGTGAGACTATAAATATCGCGTTCAATACGGTAATTGTAATTGGAAACAATTATAGTATACGTCCAATCACCGACATGATTTGAGATCTCCTCATTTTATGCTGTTATATCTTATTGCCTATATTCCATTTTTTACATTTGTCACGACACATTTATGGCATTTAACTTGCATACAAATTTCCTCAAATCATAAACTTATCCAATTAAATACATTGGCAACATGATCTTCCTATATTAAACATTACGATTTATATAATCTTACACATTACATTCGTGCTTTTATAACGGTCATACAGAAGATATATTTTACAAACATTCAATTGTATATGATTTCATAAAAGTATGAAAAAATGGACGAAATATAATTAATAGTACTTAAGCTTTGTGATCTTTGACACTTTAATGTGCGAAAATTGTCCTTCAAGAACTAAGTCAGTGGATGTAGGAAAAGGCTCGAGGATCCATTGTTGCATATTCAACGATTCAGCAACCCCGACCAAGCAAGCACTCAACATTTTTTCATTTAGCTAGTGCCTTGGAGCGGTTGACACACTGGAGGGTACTTTTTCGAACGACGTCGCCCAAAACTCGAGCACACTTGATCTGAAAGGCGTGTTCCAATTTCATATTTCCTTTAGGGGTCTTTCGCACACTCGAATCTGTGCAAAGCAAAAGAACTAACCTAAAAATAATTTTAAGTCCCGCGTCATAACCAAAAAAGTAGAAGAGTTGCGAAGCGTTCACCATCGGATAAGGTGCGATGGTGCGGAAATATATACCGATGGACATATTAAGCGACTAAACGAATATGTACATTTGAATCTCCTAAACATTTTGCTTAGAAAGCTGAATTGCACGAATGAAATTAATATGTTTCCACGACGTTCCTGTCACTTAAATGTACTTTCTACGCGAAATTCTCACCGGCGATGACATTCCCAAATGGTTACGTTTAAATTGTATCTCGAGGCATTCGTTTATATCTTTGTCTCTTTTCCCTTTTACTTGATCCCAAACTACTCAAATGATCATTTTGTCACGATGTACGATTACTGAACTAATATACGAACGCGAGAAGATACGATTCCTGATTTATTATCACCGATCGTTATTTATCATTATCATTCCCGAGAACGTAATGCATCATTGAAAATGTTAACGAAAAAAACAAAGAGCGATGATTGGAAACAAAAAATGTATAACGACGGGTGAAAAATCTTTTATGATTTCTCGTAACAGTGAATGGGTTAATTCGTAACTATGAATAGAGACACGTAATAAAGGACGCGATGATTCCGCGAGAAGAGACTAGCCGTAGACGGCTCTTTAAGTGCCCTCGAGCGAAAGCAAACGAGTTTCCGCCGTTTACCTCTGCCACGCCGTCGTTCGGTTACGTTCGCATTTGCAGGATAGCTCGTAATTTATTGTATTTCATTGCGCCGCGTAACGGTGTTGTTAATCAGCGCCTGGTTTACCCTACTTAACCGCGAGACTCACCTGTCGTAATATAAAACCAAATCGCGCATGTTAATAACGACCGCGACGCGGCGAAGCTGGATTTATCGCGAGAACAGGCTCATTATTATTAGGGATACTGACTTCATCCTTTGCCCGCCGTTTCGAATTAATGATAGGTATCGACGTGATATACAATCGTCTGCAGGGTGAAGCGATCGGTTATCGCAAATTTAAGGAGGTCAGCGAGGATCATTAAAAATTTATTTAAATAAGGTTATAAATAATTTTAAAACTTAACGGACGAATCATGATTAAAGTGTAAAGAAATTTCAAGTTCTAGTTTTATCGTGTTCTTTGATTGTATTTTATTACACCTCGCTAATGGTCTAACATAATCCAGTACCAGACCATTACGTGACGAATGGTAGCTTTTTTATATGTTTCGTTTTAACTGTAACATTAATAAATCAATGAACATAATAGTAATTTTTATAATTGCATAGTAAACAATTTGTATTGCATTGCTGACATATGAAATAAGACATGTTAATTATAAGAACACTGATTTGTATAATTTCAATCTGAAAAGTATTTATTCGAGTTTCTGAAAAGATTATGTTATTCCTATCGAGAGTTGAATTGTAATTTGAAAAATGTTGAATGAAACAAACAATTTTTAAATCATTATTTTTTTGATTAATAAACACAATTTAGGAGAAAACAATTGTCAACGTTTGTTGCATTAAGATAAATAATTATGTACAATTTATATATTAATACCACAATTTTAAACGTGTCGCTTAAGCTTCTATTGACCATATAAAAATGGCCTTTAAGGTTAAAAACTATCAATTTGAAAAAATTATTCACGTCGTCTAGCAGAATTTGCAATCTAAATAGTGGTTCTTGGTTATTAATTTTAAATGATCCTGATGTGACCTTGACGACACAATCCAAGGACAACTATTACTTCAAACTCTTTATATTTGATCTGCAAATTTTCAGATATATTTATGTTTTCATATAATTGTTTACAAAAATCATAAATATCAAAAAATTGAAATTATTAACTCTTTAAGTATCTTTTTTTACTATGTACACGCACATAATTCAAAAAGTTAATATCCAAAATTCAATATTATTGTAAATGTTATCAAACTCTAATTGAGCAATATTAGTTATTGCCAAACCATGTCGAGACACATATCTATTAATGAGAGATAAATGTTGACGATCATTTTATTCTCAATTACCACATTAATAGACCAATACAGGATCGTGTTTCACTGATTTAAGAAATATATATTCTGCTATGATAATATTTATCATTAGTAATAAAACATACTTTTATATTTCTAAAGTAATTACTCTATAAATTTCAGTAAGTGTAAACAATTCCTTCAGCTTTGCCTTGACACAACATCTTTATTAGTTTTACACGAGTTTTATGTAGGAAGGTTTGACAGCAATCAAAATGATCCTATAAAAGCAGCAGGAAGATGTTTGATGACAAATTACATGAACAATTTCAAAGATTTCTTTCTAAAACATTTATAAATAATTTTTGAAACATTAAAACATTTGAACTCGATTCAGAGAATCTGCTTTTATAAATATTTCAAGTTTATTCAAATATTAATATAGTTAGCAATTAAATGTAACTGAATATTTTATTAAATTTTATATAGAAATATTATTAATAGTTTCTTTCAGGTGTATAAATAATTGTTTTTCTGTAGTAACACACGTTTCTGTAATAACCAACAAGATAAAATTTCCTGAAACAAGTACTATAAATTTCTAGTCAAATAAAAGCACAAGTTTGTGTTGGATACATAAACATAACGTTAGTAATTTCCTTCTAATATTTTATATGCTCAAACAAGCGCGTGCTTGAGTGGGTAGCGGTAGAAACTGATCTACACGTGTTTTGTATTTCGATTCCTGACGATGACAGGTCATATATTAGGTTGTGTTTATTTGACATTGTAAATGCCGCCTTAACTTTATAAGTTTGCGTTTCAATGTATACTAAAGTGAGAGTTCATTCACAACAGTGAATATTATAACCTTATTACTGTTTTTTTATGTTTACATATATTTTTGTCCAAGTTCTATCAATAATTTCACCCAACATTGCTTTTAACATACACATTCTAATTAAATGCACTATTTCTCACAACAACTGACATCCTTGTTTTATCAAAATATTTTTTTTGTTTCAACTAAGTGCACCACTTATTGCAAGAACATATTGATGTTGTAGCAACACTTTCAATTGACAATTTAATGGTTGCTGTCTCAGAATAAATAGATTTCTTGCTATTCTAAAATAATGTGCAAGATTTCGTACAGTCAGCAAATAGTAGCAAAAATTGTGGTTGCAAGTTGTTATTGGAATATGAAGTTTTATGTTACGTCAACGGCATTTAGTTACAAGAATTCAAAATTGAAACCAATTAAATATAACAAACAATATATAATACAAAGCTTGAATAGTGCCAAAAACGTAAACTGATTCTAAAAGAAAATTGTGAACTAAATATATTACACGAGGACAAAATTATTTTGTTGACAAATTTATTATGATAGTTATGGATGTCTCCACTTTAATATGAAAAATAGTTATTTCTTCTGTACAATTTGTCTTATAACATTGATATATTATAGTTTGTGGTTTTTATACTCTAGTCAGTTACCGACTGAACATCATTAGTCTTGAACCGTAAAGATAGATTCGAGACTAATAGTTACGGTGACAGAATCATTTATTTCAGCATAAAATATCTATAAATAAATGGAAACGGCGTTATGTTGTAATACAAATATTAACTGATGAAATATTGTTTCATTCGACGAGCGTTTTATCGATTAAAAAAAAAAAATTTACAAGTTATGCATAATAAAAAAATAATGTTTTATACAGGTTGAATTTCAGTCATATAAATGAATTTGAAACATAAGTTAAACACCAATTCATGAATGTCCATTGTATTTATTATAATTTAAATTTTGAATTTACTTAAAATTATTCATAAAAATTAAAATTATATTCAATTTATTTAAATAATTCAGTAAAAATTGTGAGAGGTTTTGCCAACGTAGGTGTCAAATGAACGTAGTTTCACATATCTGCATTTCATAAACATGAATTTGTCATTAAAAATAGAAATTTTACTAATCAATCTTATTTCAAGTCAAAGTTTAGATAAACGTCTTTTGACATATTTTAATATAATGTATATATTGATGAAATATCAATAACCTGATTTATTAAAATTTGATTACAATCACTTACTCGTTTTATAATTAATCTTGTTTACAATTTTTTATACATTAAATCTCTTTAATTGTTTTAGTTTCATGTCACAGTTTGTAATCATTACAATATATTCGCATTAGTGAAACCCTAGATATGAATTTAATTATTCTACAAAGTAAACACAAAGAGTGAAACTGTGCCTGAAATATAACTACAAATTAGTAATGCTTTAATCTAAGTGTGTCAAATTTCATTTTTCATTCAACATTTACGCTCTGAAATGTCTGTTTTCCCACTTCGTTGTTTGAAAACTAGATTTTATAACGTAAAGTGAAGTTTCATGTACAAAGGTCCTTCATTTGCATAAAAATGTTATTTCTCAAGTGTATATAATTTGTATTCACCAATTAAAGACCGTGTAACATGATAAAGAGATAGGTGGGAATGAGGTCTTCCCACCGGTAAAACCCCTTCAAACATCAGTGCATGACATGTTGGCGCATAATGTAAGCATTTAGGGCGATAAAGGATTTTTTACTAGTAAGATAATTAAAGAACAACATACGTATTAATTAAATAGATATACGTATATGAATAAACAACAACATTTAAATTTGTTATTTTAATCGTTTTCCTGATATGAATATAATAATTTTCTCCACAAATCATTAATTGATATCTGAATATTGTACATTTTTTAATTACATGAAATTATATTATATTATATTAACTGTTTGAAAAGTTGTATGTTTAATATATACGTTAACGAGAAGTCTCAGAATCTAACAATTGAATTATTCTTAAATAAATATAAAATTAATAATGTTCATATATGAATAATAGTTTACACGAATCTACATTGATTCAATGTTGACCTATTCAAGAACTAAATAATGAACAACATAATATATTTTGTTCTAGTTATAAAACCTTTATTCCAACGTTTCGGCATCAACATTATTTTATTTTCAAGTGAAACAGAATCTTAAATTATTTCACAACATAATTCTGATAATTAGGATAATATTTGAAGAAAAAGATCTGTGTAAACAACGTTTTTTGTTTTGTCTTCCAATATATCTGCCATTATAGAGTTGTAGAATTATAAGGAATTTCAATTTTCATTTAATTATAACTGATTTTGACATTACAATTTTCCCATTTCTGTGAACTCACCCCTGTCTATTATTATAAACTCTGTTGAAACTTTTTAATTTGTTAAAGCTTTGAAATAAAGATTATTATTATTGTTTTCGTGAATAAATATTTTATTAACTGAAAATTACTTGTCCATATATATATATATTTAAAAAAATTAATGAAAATTTTGCGATTCTAACCTGAAAAAGATTGTAGCCCTTGTCATACATCCACATCTCATCTGCCGGATGTTCCTTCGTGCTGTCGCACTGGCTGGGATTCAACACTTGAGGAGGCGGACCTCTCGTCAGTTGTATCGCAAGAGACCTCTGCAACAGCAGAAGACACCGCGAAGGCCCTGGCCCCCCTGGGCCCGTGCCGTCCCCCAAAATCGAGGCCATCTTTTTCGGCCTATCTCATCACGGAGGAGGCATTATCGATTCTGCAAATAAACCAAAAAGAAACATGAAAATTTCTCTCGCTTATTAAACTCACTTATTAAAAATCTATTCTTACATTAATACCATTCAAGTATAAACTTAATAATAATATTACAATTAATAACTGTAAATGGTTCAAATTCGATTGAACAACAAATGATTAACTTATTTGTAATATATAAATAATTTTGTCAAGAAAATGAATATACCGATCGTAAAAATAATTATAAATAAAGATCGATCGAAATAGACTTTGCTATATATCACTTTGCCTCAAACACTTCGTTACGTTCCATTTTATTGTACCCGAACTTTCTCGTCTGACAACAAATTGACTTATACCCCTTGAGCAATCTACGAAGGGTATGTGAACATCTTCGAAAATGCGAAGGAAGTATCTGCCTCGGGGAGAAAAAAAGGAGGAAAGTATCTAAGAGACCTCAGTCAAGCACACAATTTCCCCGAAGAATTACAACGAGTAATCAAACATTTTTTATTTTTTTATCAACTTTATTACATGCTGCAATTTGCTCAATTATTATAAATAACATTTTAAATCAATTTCATACATTAATTTATATAAATATACATCATTAGATATAGTTTATTCAAATTTACCGATTACTCTTAGTTAATATTTATATAATATATAATTCATTTTGTTTCATTTCGCACTGCCCATTTAAGTCAGAACAGAAAACAGGAATTATCGGCCGAAGTCCCTTTTGCTCGACAGAGTCGATCGAGATCTCGGCGAGATCGGCGTGATTTCACCTTGTGCCAGTTAGCGAAGCGGAAGCCATCCGGCCGTACGATGCGGAAAAAGAACTTCCTGTCGCGTGACTCATCGTCCTGTCGTCGTTACCGCCACTGCGAATGCTTCGTGTCTGACCATCGTCCGTCCCTGACCCCTACGCGAGCAGACCGCCAATCGAATTGTTCCCGCAATTTCCACGTCCATTAACGCTCTTTCTTCTCTATGCTACAGCTGTGGCGCCTACGTCGCGATGAATACGCGATACGTGATACGAAGTATACCATCAGAGAGAAGAAAGTGGACAATTGCATTTTGCTTATGATCGATACGCCCTCGGCGCAAATAAAGAAAAATCTTATGCGAAATGGATTTATAAAGACTTTGAAAGCGTTTGAAAATCAATTAATCTTTATAATTATGAACGACTTCTAATTTTCAAAGTGTTGGTAAAAACTGTAATGAGAATTTAAAAAAAGTATGAGTAAAAGATAACCCAGTATCTTAAACAGTTTTTTATCTTAAAAATAAATAGTGACACAAATATTGAACATATATCGTTCGTTCACGTACACAATTATATGTAACGTTTCCTTTTGTGTGCGGATAGGAAAAATAGTGGCACAATTAAGCACTACCTGAGAACATATTAGATAAATTATTATTCCGAAGTGAATAACAATTGCGGTAAAAACAGTTGTGATATTCATTAGAAAAATGAAAGTGGAAAGTAGATTACATATTTATTCCTAGATTTCTTAAGTGAAAAATGAAGATAATATTTATTCAAGATTGTATTATTCTGTTCTTATCTATGACAAAAACAAATTTATAGATAATTTGAGTGGAATATGATAGTAGAAATGTTGATTATTCTGCACCTAGTGAATACGTAAAACATATATACATATGCATTTGTTATAGTTAACATCAATTAAAGTTAATTGCTTTTCCTAGACATATTAATCAGTTACCTTTTCCATATTTGAAATGTTCATATGAATATACTTGTTGAAATAAAGTCTAATTTAGGCATATTTACATTAATTATACTTGTAAGTAAATCTAATATTGTATACATCGAATGAATTAAACTGTGATGAAACAAGAATGAAAAATTGATTTAACTTCGTATGTAATTTTTGATAAACTGTCTGTTAATATTATTTTCAATTTCGCCAGCTTTCATAATTATGTACTTAGTTTAAAATTGTAGTCTTCTACCTCTAATACATAAGCTTATAAAAATGTAAATGTCATTACGAAGTCGATTCCGGAAGATAGGATTTCTCGATCCAGTGTCGATTGCTCGACCTTGTATCGAT
>JABFOW010000525.1:0-11441 GCA_022817725.1 Archaeoteleia sp. ZL-2020 | reverse complement strand
GGGACGAAGATCGAGGCGAGGCGAAGGCAGAGGCTTTATCAAAGTAGGTTGTCAGCCGCAGCCTTTATCGACGACGCGTTATCAGCCAGCGTCGATGCTCGACCTCCGCCGAGCGAGACAACGCTCTTCGAGCGCCACAGCACAGTTTCGTATTGCGGCGGGATCTGCGGATAGAACGAGACGGAAAGAGGCGCGTTACACTATCGCGCACCGCCGCGGTGTGCCGCGGCCACATTTTGCCGCTTTAATCCCCGAGTCCTTTACTTTTACCTCGATATTTACGGCACAGATACACGCCGTTTTCGTTCGCCTTATCATTCCGCAAATAACGCAATCTGTCCGCCGAATAAAAATAAGCAATTATGCGCGCCGTTGAACAATTTGCAACTGACTTTTCGAGTGCGTTGATAAAAATATAATTTTTGTTTATTTTCTAAAAAAAAAACACAACAACAATTAAATAAAATGTAATTATTAATAAAAACGAAATTAGTCAATTATGATTTTGAAATATCATATTTGTTGATACTTTACAAAATTAAAATTGATGAAGAAATATTTTGAATATTTATAAATTAATGTGTTGATAAATTGTACGTAATGTTTGATAAGACGCTTCGACCTACTATTTTTGGGGTCCTTTTAGATTGATAAACATAATTAAAATATAATAAAAAATAAGTTCAAAGTTCACACTCATAATTTAGATTATATTTGCAAATTTATTATCATTTAAAATCAATGAAAATCATTTATAATGTAAATGTTACAATTTAATCTTAATGGTAATATTTCCTAGTTTTTGATGTGTAAAGTTGTTTAGATAAGCATTTGGAACTGATATGCAAAAGTAATTTGACGAATAACTAATTATCAAATTGTTTAATTCTAATATAAATTTCAAGTTAAATTAATCTTGCCTGTATTTTAATTAATATATAGAATTAAAAGGTCTTTTGAGGCAAATATAAACGTTTCGACCACAAGTTTTGGGTTCTTATAAATACAAAACACAATAAAAATAAAAATCAATAACAATGAATATATATAAATGTATGTATTACAAAAAAATGAATATTTACAAATCATATAATTATGTAAACTAACATTCACACTTATATTTTTATTTTACTCAATTAATTTAATAATTTGTATACAAATTATTAAATTACTTTATTAAATTATTAATTAAATTATTAAGTACTTTTTATTACAGTAATAAATCTTGAATATTCTCAATTTTAAACACAATATATACCTAAAGTCATTCAATATTAACCATTCGAGATAGAAACAGAAAATAAGTTTTAAAATTGGTCCAAAATAGGTCTAGTCTATCGCTATGTTTGGCCAAAGTTTTGATTTTGGCACTATCCCAAAACGGAGCCAAGCTTTTCCTTAAAGCTTTGCTTACATTTGAGGAGTCTTTATTGTTTTCTGTCGCGAAACAATGAGAAGCGAGTTTGGCAAAAGTCTATGATATGTTCGACCAATTAATAAGTCTAAAACACGTCGGATTTATTAATATCCCAAATGTATCTTAGACTTTTGCCAAACTTCTTTTCCACATTTTGCCACGTCCAAAAAGATAAAAATTGCTCCCAAACACAAACAAAAGTTTGGAAAGTTCGGCTCATGTTTGGGATACTGCCAAAAGTTAAACTTTAGTCAAACACGATGATAGATCTATCGTCGATAAATGTCAAAGCAATGTTTTATTTGATTTCGATGAATTTTAATTTGGATTTTTGACTGATTTGGCTATTAAAAGTAAAATTGAATATCAATTAAATGCATCCAATTAAAATTGAATAAAATATTAACCGACCATTATCAGATTATATTAAAAAGTAATACATCGTTAAATATTTCTTTTGATTCAATTCTCATTGTTTGCGTATCAACAAAGAAATCGTTTTCATGCAAAATGAAAATATTCTTGACACAAGAGTATTGACGGTAGGATTTCCTGCTTCGATCCAAGCGCAAACTTCTTGAAAAAATATTGAACAGATTTTCCACTCGAGTCAAGTGGATTCTTCTTGTCCCAAATAAACAGTTTTTAAAGTAGCCCTCGCGAAACCATTTCTATCGCCAAAAGACCTTTACATTACATACACATTTTACCAATATATGAATATAAAATATTCAGAACAATATGGTAAACGAAATATTTGTATTTACATCAAAATATCTTAACAAATTCATTAATATCGAATGAATTATATAGAATATTTCAAAAAAAATACTACTATTTCTGAATGTTTAAACATTTTAAATTTAATAACTACTTAAAACGAAACTGTAAATTATATTATTTTGTCAAATTTATCTATAGATTACATGATACAATAAAACTCGCTTAAGGATCTGAGCAAAAACAGATTGATACTAAAAGGATACTGTTAACAAACCATTTTAGGAACACCTTTAATGCTCCCTCGGTATTAAAAGTTAATTGGTACTAAGTCGGCACTTTCATAAATAAAAAATTAGTCCTGATTTGGTACTTAATTAATACATAATTTATTAATACATAACAATAAATTTTTCTCTTTTTCTATACCAAAGATCCTTTTGATAAGCAATTGTAATATTCGTGACAGAATATTTTGAAACTATTTTCAACCGAATTAAAATTCTAAAAAAATCCAACCAGAGCACAAAATAAAATTTGCTGTACAAACTTTAAACTTTAAACAATGGAATGACGTACTATTTGTTAACTCAACATTCTCAAATACATCTTTTTGTGCCACGTCGAAAAACTGGGACATTTGCCTTATGCCCAATTTTGCATACAGTCGGCTCTATCAACTTTCATTGAATTTCAGCATGGATCTTTCAATTCCAAAAGCGCTTTAGTACCGCGAACGCGAGCAGATAACGCGGCGACAATAGCGTTCGTTCGTAGCAAGAAGGCTCAATAACTGATGAATGGTCGATGAAGGAATTAGTAATGCGTTTAAAAAAAACAAAAAAACACGTTCATCCCGCAGCGTTCCGCAATAAAGCGGCACGGTCGATAAGAGTGATCGAACGCAACAAACGAGTAGTCGCATTGCGGTGCATATCGCATCGTATCGAGTGAAAACGGAAGAGCGTCAATGTTTGACACGCGCGCACGTTCATAACCGCGTGCACATGCGTGCGTGGCAACATCGCCGTTCGCCGATACACACAATGCGATCTATCTCTCTCTCTCTTTCTCTTTCTTGCTCGCCTTTGCACTCCCACCGCTATACGTGCTCGCAGTATCTATGCGTATGGCCGCGTTCACGTTGCCGTGTCCTGACTGTTGCATGCGCGTTTACGTCAGCAATTACACCGAGAGAAATTTCACTTGAAATGTGTATTAAAAGTGACTACAAACACAAAAATTGCATTACTATAAGATACCTCTCGTGTTTCTAATTACCCCAAAAGCACAGTATATTCCTCAAATATCATTAACGAATGTTACAAAAATATTGTAATTTCCGCTCGAAATAATATTTATAACATATTAATTTCGAGTCTCGATATATTTACATTTAAAACTCGATAATTCGTATTGAGGAGGGCTGAATTATATATCCGAACGGATAAGTTTATTTATATACTAAAGATTTACTATCTCGCATTTATTTTATTTCACTTTATTTTTAAATTGATATTTAAATATAAAAATACATTTACTAAAATATGTATTTATTTTTAAATCTAATTACATTCGCAGGATGTAAGGCCGGATCGGCAATCTCTAAATCGCAAATAGAATCTTCTTAAAATTCCGGTGTTAAAGTGGTACCATAGGATTGCAATTTTAACACCAAAACGGTGCTTCGAAGTAATTCATTTCGCTGATAAAAAAAGATACTTTCAATGATCATTTCTTGAATTTACTTTCAAGAAGTTATCATTTTTTTTATCGACGAAGAGAATTGTATGAATTATCACTTTTTGTTGTTATTTACTGTAACCACATTTTTTAGTCGAGGAGAAAAATAACTAGATTGCCTGAATGTTATTACCTGAAATTTTTCTCGGTATATTGTTCCCGCGCTTGCTTTGTTATTGTGGCGACTTTATCGACGACTGAATGGAACCGCGCAAATGTTCACGGATTTTTGCATATTATACTGATTATGAAATAATAGCGAAGCGAGAAAAACAACCGTTGTTTCGTGTTTATTCGGCGAAACAATGTTTACATATACGTCTGCTATTTAAATTGCTCGAACAGTCAATATATTAGGTTTTAATTTTATATACAATTTAAACGGTTACTTTTTCAAGAAATTGACTTTTTATTTATTTAACAAATATTTTACACGCTTCGACAAACCATGTATCTCGTATTTATTATCATAATCATTGTTGTCTTTCAATTATTTATCGTATCGTGTAAATAAATCCACAGAAATGTACAATTTTAACAGATAATGTGTTTTTCCTTAATTTTGTAGATAACAGTATATTTCTGCGATTTTGCTGCTTTCGTTGTTACGAGCATAATAAACTTGAATGGCTACTCCACGTACCTATTTGTTTTAGAATCCTCATGTATTAAGCGATACCACATAATCTAATCAACCCTAATATTTCTATTCGGATGATTGTTCCAATTAACACCCCATTGAACGGGTAGATAAAACCTGTTATTTAATTAAAAACATACCAAGGAATTTGTAAACAATACTTTTTCCTACATTAATTCTACTACGTAACTTTCAGAAAAACCATTTTTTAATTAACAAAAGTCGCGTCGTTAAGTCAACAAAACATTGTATCGAATCAACAAAATTGTTGTTTTCTGACTACACAAGTTTTAAACAGCTTTTTGCATGAAAGCAAACTCTTGCATTAAAACGTAATATAAAGCTCATTATTGAAGTTCTGTCCAAAGTTATAAAGTTAACTATATTTTTTTTACGATATTTAAAGCTAATAAAGCAAACAGAAATTATTAAGAAAAATAAAAAAAAAAAGTACAAATAACAGTTTATCAAACGTAAAGAGTCACCATGTGACCTAATTAACAGTTCGCAGAGTGTCTTATTATTTTCATATCACTGCTTTCTGTAAAACTTTATTAAATTAAATTTTCAAATTTATAAGTATGCAAAAGGTGTTTAAGTCAGAGAGAGGTCTAAAACGCAATTTTGTGTAGAAATCTACCGAAGCCTAAAAATCGCGATTTGGGTACTTAAACACTCTAAAAGGAGCCTTAAATTTTCCGCAAAGTCCGAACCCGTTCTGCTTCATGTGGCGCTGCCAGCTTAATGGACGTATAATTTGGTTACCATAACCATACACTGCAGTTAAGCAGATCAAAATATTAGTTACGGGCTAGCGTAGCTATTTAATACGGTTAAGCTGAAAAATTAGCCGCACATTTTTCTCATTGCGGCCGACCATCAATTTCCGTTGCCTTTGTTGCAAAATATAGCACGAACAAAATGTGTTTCGCATCCATATCATTTCCTGCAGATTACATAAATAAAACATTGATTTTCGTTATGATAATATATACGCCGATGATACAAGCGCAATGTCAACAAACAAAAATAATTAATTATGATTTATTAACGCAAACCGATTTGGTTATAATTTGTTTAAAAAAAATATATGTAAATAAATATTAATACGTATCGTAAAACGATTAAATGTTATGTAAAAACGTGTATATCAGGCAATTACCATTATGAATACAAAAGAAAAGACAACGTAAATGATGTTCACTGTTAGAAATATCATGAATTTTAATGTACTTTTAACATACGCATGTTAGGAAAATATAATGGCCTATGTTCATTAAAGTAACTTTAGTACTTGGTACAGTGAATTATGAATTAATGCACACGTACATGCAAAGTAAACTAAAAGATCAAACTCACTACTATGCAGTATCATTTAAGATCGTATATGATGATATGTGATCATGCATCAACCATAATAAAGTGTAATGGATCATTATGCAAAACTATACATCTATTTTACATTTTCTATAAACAAAACAAAAAGAAATATTTTGTAACGCGATCCCATTAACTGCTTCATATTTATATAATGTTTTGTTTATCAAATATATTTGTATTCATCATGATAAACAAAACACGTGAAGGTTTTTGGTTAGTTAGATTTATACTTTGCGAAACAAAAACTCTTAATAGCTCTAACTAAAGAAAGTAGTAGCAGCGCATCCTATTGGAATACATTCCGAACTACGTAGTCGGCAAAATTTTTTCTCGAACTTTTTACATCGTATTATAATTATAAAACGCCAATTATGCAGATTAAGCGAAATGAAAGAGAAATGAAAAAATTGTTTAATGAACTTGACCCTGAAGAACTACATATCAATTTTGTAAAGAATGATTAAATATATGCAATTCTGAGGTTATGAACTTTGTCATTTCATTCCCTTCAGCCTTGAATATTGAAAAAGCATCTGTAATATATTTCTGCATTAATAAACGCATAAAAGTCTTCTTAAAAAAATTGAGAAGGTTATTTAAACTTTTGTGTAAATACTAATAGTCCCATTTAAAACGTGTTTTCGCATTACCTTTCGATTTAAAAATTAAATAAAGGTGTTTATAATTTCATTTCACGGTTGTGGTTTGAGGTAACGGTTTACACGCATTTAAATAAACATAAACAAAATTATTCAGTAGAAACCTATTCTTTGCTTCTAAGATTAATAACTTTTGTTTACATTCCAACATTATACTATTTCTATTGTATCCACTATTTTATATAATTTAATACATTTTAAGTATTAACTATACTCATTCATTATCTTCCATAAGCAAACTATAGCACAACGAACTAATTATTTCGTTCCCACGATCAACTTTCCAAGACTACATTTAAAATAAAAATTAAAGCTACCTATGAAATTAACTTAATTATTCACTTATCCAAACTAAATATTTAGCTCACCGTACTGATTATTGCGGATATCATTCCTTCCATGCTTCGATTAATGTTACCCGTTCAATAAGAACCAGCTTTTCCCTAACTAACAGTTTTCTATTATTTCTCGGCGCAAACAACGCAAAATTACCGTTGATAAATCGAAATATGTATCAGTAATAACAAACTACGCCATCTTTGATGCGTCCAAGTTTGCGTAATAATTTCACTCGACGCAATACTTTCTATCTCTAACCGGTATGAAGCTTTCTAGTTAACATTGGACTCGATCGCGAGTCTTGAGCGTGTACAATGTGTACGCGTTCTCTAGATACAGACGTGTTAATCGTATCAGAGAAATGTATTTAAAGAGCGCAGACGAAGAAAAAACGAACTACACTTAGAATGCCTGAACTCTTAACATATTTCGTCTCGCTTTGCGTACAACAGTCCTGCGGATTAGAAAGAGAAGACGAGATGAATTTGCAATTATAAAACAAGGTTTGTATTTAACGATCGAGAACATAAATAATTGTTTGTACTTATAATTGACTCAAATACTGTTTTCCACTTTACATAATTAAATATTTAACGATGTCAGTCTGTTATTTGCAAATATCCCTGCTTTTCTAATTCGCCTTGCGCAATGTTATTGTTTTCTAGATATGCTTTTTTAGTAGCCACATTTTTAGCGAGTCTGTAATCCTCTTTTGAAAATCATTTACCGTTTACAAATAGAAAACTGATAGGATTACACAAATCTAAACATGTATAAATCTACCGTTGTTCAATTGTTATGCCGACAGATACAATTTCATCCAAGTCTTTGGCGAAACTTGAAATAAATAATACAAAAACAATGATTTTCTCCTAAATAAATGATCCTCTTATGTACGAAATTGAAACAAATGTAAGCTTTACACCAAGCGAATAAGATTTTTATTAATGCATAACCCTCAAACACGATGGCACTTGATAAAGCATTGGGATTCCAATTCTGTCGAGTCTGTATGCCATTTAGCGAACCACCCACGCGACGAGAATCATTCATCGAGAAGTATCTGGAGCGCTCTTGGTCTCATAGTGCCTTGAGTTCGCTCGTGCCTTTACAACGAACCAAGACCAACCAAAGATATCGCTTTGCTCGATGCTAAGTATTATACGTTCGAATGGCTATATAGAAACGTCGAAACAATGTTGGCAATGTATTTACGATGTAACCGATATTTATCATTTTGTGTCCACAAACGTTTGATGAAGTGTGATGACAAATTTTACTCTCTATTCTACATTTGTATTGTCACATCTGTTCTACTTTCGCTTCGGTAATTAGTGTCAGTGAAACGAATTTATTTATTGTGTGCAGATGAATTTTTCAATTTATACGCGAAATAATATCTGATACAATAAATCAAGCAACGTGTAATTAATAGTCAATTTATATCAAGTTTATATACGTTTTAATTTTTGTTTACATGACTTTAACAGGTGATTATTACAAAATTAAACTTTCCCTCCTCATTTATTTATTATAACAGATTGATATTAGATTTTGATAACATAAATAAATGGTTTAATTTGCAAAACAAATACAATTCCAACAACATAAATGTGATAAGACAAATGTAATCGATAAATGAAATATTATCTACATTGTTGCTCCAGAGTGATTTAAATAATTGTTCACACTGCCTCATTCTCTAACACAGCAAATAAAATAATGTTGTCATTGCAGTAGTATTTAAACGCGTTTTTAAATAACAAAAAGTCATCAATGGCAATCGTCGAATATTACCTCCTTTTATAATTTCAATATTGTAATAGTTTAAACTATTTTTATTATTTTCACATCGAACTGAATCGTTTGCACATCGTTTGCTGAGGTAGCAAATATTAACACTGCCACAGCAATAATTGCTCAGCCACTCATCCGTTGCTGCCGTAACAATTTTAGTTTTTCCCCTGTCTTTAGTTGCATCTATATGATATGGTTTCTCTAAAAAAGGCCCACTTTGATGATTGTCACGCTCCGTCGTCATATGTAAATTCACTGTTCTTATAAACTGTAAATGTAAAATGTAATTCATTCAGACATATCATTATGTACATATATAGATAACGCAAAGAAACAAACAAAAAAAGGTTTTAATTCTTTTTTAGTGTATTATACACTGAAACAAATATTGGTTGTTTATTTAAACGTTAGTTGCATAATCCACACATACTACAACAAAAGCTACTCAACTAATTACCGTAAAGTATATACAAGTAGATGCAGAACGACATTTTTTCCAAATCAAAACATCAAAATCTAATGACACTCATTACACAATACTCAATGTAATCAGCTGGTAAAACACTATCGTTCGTTATACTTCTACATTGTGCTTGTATCACTTTACATAAATTTCCAGTTGCTAAAGGATACCGCATGTATTTGATTGGTCTCCAAATAAGATGTATATGAATGTATCTGGGTGCGAATTAAAAACAGCACCCGTAATGCTTCTCATTCGATAATACGTGTAACTTGACTCAGACGGGTGCAAGGTAACCACGGTGTAATTGTGCAGATATAGTTCTACGCGAAGTAACTTTATATTCAGTATAAACTGAATACATCGTTAATTTTATAGTCTGATTTGTACACACATTTGCAGTGTATTATACGTACAATACTAGTCCTTAATGTCGAACTTTTTGAGAATAGTGGTGTGCCAGGTAGAAAATAACGGGGTGCCAGTGGCTGACAACGTACCTATCATTTTCTTCGTGGTCCAACACCATGTCGAAAAAATGAGGGACATTACATCCCATAATGTGTACAAAGTAACCGTATAATAGTACGCATCAGAAATGTAAATTGCGTTGATAGTGTACAATTTTAGACTTTAATGCTTGGCCTTTCATTTCGCCAAAAACACAATTGGTTAGTCCAAAGCGAAGAAGTTATGTAGACAAAAATAGATACTCTTGGAACAATAATGCAACGTTAAATAATTGTTTATATTTATCCATAACGAGCATGGTTATAAAGTTAATTCAGCATTGGATAAGAACTAATGAAATTCTTGTTTAAGTCGATCCACAAGTAGTGGATTAGGCTGTCGTTCCAAAAGTATTTTGTCTGACGTATCTGATCCATCGGTACCAGCCCTGTGACACTGTGGTTTGACGGAGGTGATGATAAATCCAGCCAGATAGGGATGGCTGAATGTCTAGATCGGATCATGGGGAAAAATAACCACACTCAACGAGTGAAAGATACGAAGGAATTATGGTATACGGCAGACATTTGTCATCAGAAATTATATATAAGAAAAAAAAGATAACAATATTTATACGCTCATTCAAATATAATCTCGCCCACTGTATCAAATTCAGAAAATAAAATTCAATTTAGACTTTCAGGACAATAATATATAAATTTCAAAAAATCTTTCCCTTTATTTTCATATAATATATGCGACGTTATTCGCCAAACAATCTATGGCATCATCAGATAAACATTACGATTAATTCAATAATCGCGCATTCAAGATTCCTTATGATGATTATGGATCAACAAATTTAAAGAAAAAGATTTCAAACCAAATATCACAACAGTAGTTGATAAAAGAAGATAAAAACTGATCTGCTCCATAAAAATGGAGACAGAGTCAATGAATAGACTTCGAAAGTAGAGGATAACAGTAAATACTGTTGACAACAACTAATATTGGTCTATTTCCATGCAAAATATGATTATATTATTTTGCGGTTAATGATATAAAATATGGTATGTTTCACTGTGATTGAAAATATTGATAGCCAGTATATTTAAGTAAATTTTGTTTGATTCAAAGCAATTTTCACAAACATTTCTTAGAGCACTCTGTGGCCAACATTGAGTAGTGTCACATTGTTGGTGTCTGTCAAAATGTAAACAAAGTGGTTTTTTGACTTTTTCAAATGAAGTTTTTGTATAAATAGCAGACTAGAACACACAAATTTTGGTGGAGAACTATTAACATAAACGTATATTATTGTTATTGGTTCTATGCACAAAACAAATTTATCTTACGTTATAAACATAGATCTACGACAAAGATTACAGAACTTTGTGTGTGCCTGGGACATTGTATGGTTGTGATTTTGAAGGATCTGGACATTAAGAGTGTCGGAGCATTTCTCGTGTCAGGAATCTGCTTTATCTGGACTTTGAAGTGTCAGGATTTTGTGGATGATAGTTGTCGCATTCAGATCTGTGTTTAAACATTGCAATGACACTTGCACGTGCCTGTAAACGAAAAATTATTCTAGTTTCATTTTTGCTACAAATCCTTAATCTAATATGAAATTTCACTGACTATAATTCAATTTATATAAGAATAATTTTGTATAATATTTTGTCTACATAATGGTAGCTCTCTATTTTATTAATAAACATTTTTATATTTCTATATTAACAGTTTCTTTATATATTTAAATACACACTTGTTGATTCCAATCAATTTTCAATATGAATTAATAGAATTTCTGAATAAGAGATATCATACTTA
>JABFOW010000524.1:0-11442 GCA_022817725.1 Archaeoteleia sp. ZL-2020 | reverse complement strand
GGGAATTAATTAAATCTTATACGTGCATTCCGGTATGAAATTTTAGTTGTTTAATGTGAAATAATATACAAAGTTAGGTCCACTTCAGATCTAATTTTTTAGTCTAAAATTGAACACCCCTGATTTAGCACACAAAAAATTACCAAAATAATACAATATATAACAATACTGATATACATTAGACAATTGCTAAATCAATGTTTATTAAGGTCAGAAAAATAGTGTAATTAAACATTGCAAAACTGTCCAAAATGTTAATAAGATTTTAAGTAGTAGTAGTAGTAGGTTTCATCCATATGACACAACTTATACAACAAAATTATTTTGTTGGTTTTCGGTTATCAAAATGTTTGGTTAAATCAACGAAATGTTTTCCTGATTTAAAAAAACTATTTTTGTTTATTAAACCAAATTGTTTTTCTGAGTGTAAACTACTGCTTAAAATTTATTATCTTAAATTTTCTAAAAAATTGTACTGTATAGGACTATTAAGAAATACAGGATCTTCAGTATAACTTTATTTTCATTAGCAATTCAAAGATTTTTCAAATACAAAGATCAAAACTCAACTAGATAATAGTGAATTATTATAAAAAATCAACTTTTTATTTCATCATCCAACACTCCTAAAAAGCTGTTTCTTCTAAATTTTAAATATTCCTTGCTTGCCTTACGGACACAAACGTTTCAGAAAGATGGCTATTCATAACCAGTCAACTTTTTCAAGGTGGGTTCTCGTTTGCTCAAGTTATTGATTGTCAGGAACAAACGTGCAAGGTCAATAATACATTAATGTGTAATTGGTAAATACTCAGGTGGAAAGCATATGACTAAATTATATCACCGTACAAATAACGTTATGTAACAGTCAGTAAACAATACAAATTACATAACATGTTTGTTATAAATACATAGAACACATTGTGGAACAAACCAACAAGATTAAAAATATCAAATAGGTGGAAAACTATCAAATTTTGTAAAGCCAAAATGTCGAGTTGCCTAAAGTAGAAATGCCTAATGCTCAAAGTACCTAATGATCAAAATACCTAACGGTTAAAATAACATATTGGTATCCGAAAAGCACAAATAACAAAACGGTACTTTAATATCAATCCTCCATGGCAACAAAAAAATACTTTTGTAGCGTTTTATGACCTCAAATGTGTACTCTAGAACCAAAAAACGTTATTCAAGAAAACAAGAAGAGGTGGAAGAAAAACACATTAAAGCAACACGAGTAGGTGAAATAAGATCACACAGGTTTCATGGATGAAGTGCGAAATTTGGGCAACCAGTTAATTCTGCTGTTGAGCGCGCTTAAAAGAGGATGGCGCGAAAATTAAAGGTCACTGGATTCTACCAGGTTCTTATAATTGAAGCGCTCTACCAGACTTCTGGGTGTGACCGTGTCCTGGCTACCAAGCAGACTTCGGTTTGGCTGAATCTTAGCAACGTATACGTGTATGTTTATACGCATGAGAAAAAGAGAAGGAGACTGGACAAAGTAGTGCAAAAAAAATAAAGAAACAAAAGGAGGAAAAAGAATAAGCCAGGCAAGCGAGGCAGGAAAATTCCTTTGCAAGCGACGAAAAAAAAAAGAAAAATAGAATTCCTGTATAGTCCATCTCGCCCTTTTTTCTATTTTCTCCTGTAACGATCCCTTTTTAATTAACCCCAATTACGGCTATTTTCTGTTGCGCTTGACTTTGCGACAAGCTACAAGATGTTGTTTTCTAGAAATAGCAAGATATTATGTGAATTCTTCTACTGCAATACTCATTATTATGTTCCACTCGATTATTCTCGAGAAAAATAGGATGACTATATCTCTGAAAGAACGATTAAGGCGGATCAGTCGCTAAAAGTTAAACATGACAACTCCGTCTATTCAATTTTCGAAAATTTAACTTATAATACAAACTATGGAAAAGTTCATTTATTCGTCGTTAATTCCGGACTTATTCAGATATAATCAATTAGTAAACTTTTGTCATTGATAAGTACGACTAAGTGACGTGATATCGGAATATGGAATGGCGTAATTAGTAATACTGATTGGAGCAGTTCAAGCATATCCATTTTAGCTTTTGGTAGCAAACTCTCCTAGGAGCCAGAATTATTAGTTCGCCCATGTCTCTTCTCTCATTCAGCTGTCACCAAACCGTATTAAATATCTATCTATATCATATTATCTATGAACCTGCACTTATGCATATGTGTGTCTTATATACATCAACCACCCTAATTAATTTAATCTGATTTCAAAAGTATGTCATTCAACATTTTCTATCATCCATCTGAAGATTATATTAGGGGTCAAGCATAATTGTATATATTTCTAAATTACGTTATAAAGGATTTTAAACAAAGATTAGCAAATACAAGGCATTTTAACATTATTATTTGTTTGAAATGTATCTTTGTCCATAAATTGTTTATAATATTGCATTGATGAATTAAATTTTAGCTTGTTCAATCTTTTACATTCGTGGTACTTAATTATTGTTTCCTTGATACTAATTTGGTGCTTAATTTAAACTTCATTAATAATACATTCGTACTAAGTGAGTATCGGAGTAGTGCTAAATTTAGTGTTTAGAATCATTGTCCTTTATGTCGATATTACAGATGCTTTGATTCAAAATGTATTAGTTTCTATAATTAAATTAAATTTTACAAAGTTAAAATTTTGAATATATAAATAAATTAATTCTTAACTATATTTTGAGACTATGAAAATATTACCTTGTCTAGGTTCGTATCATATTTAGGTATCACTGTTAGAAAATGAGTTTGTTTCAGTTGATTCACACGTGGGTTCAGTGAGGAATACACACCTGAAAGGTACACCCTATACATTTAGTAATCAATAACCATTACCGAATATTAATGATGAGAATTAACTGCTCTACCAAACACATATTTCTTAATCTAATTAAAAACACATATGTATTGACAAAAACACAAATACCGATTTGAAAGATTTGCATGGCCAATAAATTAATAGAATACCAAAACTTCTTTTCCATTGTTCAGTTACACCTTTTGCTAAACGTTTGATTGAGATAAGATCATCCAAATAATTTGGTTGAAGCAAAATTAGGTGATCATATTTTAACCAAATGTTTGGTAGGCTCGACCCAACAATGTTCTCTGTGAATAGAAGCCCACGAAGTCGGTTTAATACAAAATATTGACAGGCAACCAAGGTGGGCGCCATTATTAACATTTTAACGCCAAGTGTCAAATAGTATATTGTATGACAAAAGTATGATGGAACTAACAGAACGAAGTACCTCGAAGGGACCTTGCATAATGTAATGGAAGGAAATGTCAAGGCGTATCAGAAAATGCGCAGATTAAAGAGCGAAATTCGCATTGCTTTGAGCGGGCACTGTTACCTACCAGAGTGCAGCATTTATAAACGGAAGCGACGGCGCCATTACTATGCAAATAGATTCGGAGTGACGCGGCACAAATGGCTATACCCAACTAGCTGGCGCCCGTTAGGACACTATTTAATAGAGTGTCGTTTCACTGCACGGCCTTCCCGATTCAAGTAATGAAATCGTTCGAGCGTTAACGCTTGGAACGTTTGTCCTCTGTACCAGCAAATCTGTCACTGTTTAGTGTTAGAATTCGAACATTGCCATGTGATCCGGCCTAATGATTCGAGACACGCGATGTTGTTCCACTGATTTATCGAACAAATACACACTGAAAAAACAAATATCTCTTCAATTGGGTTTTCCACACTTGGTTGCCACGAAAATTTTTACAATTTATCTACCATTTACATTGGGTTTACATTCAAAAAACAGCTTTGTTGATTTAACAACGTTATTATGCTGTTTTACGGTTAACAAAATGTTTCGTTGAATTAATCAATTTTGTCAAATCTACAAAATGTTTTCTTAATCAATAAACTGACTTTTCTTAATCGAACAAAATAATTTTTTGCATTCTAAATTACAAACAAACATTTCTTGTTATGTTACATTTGTTTCAATGTTTAATATTCATTATATTCATTTTCGAAAATATATATCATTCACAAATCGTAAATTATACACATTTAAATTGTATGAAAGATAAACACAAAACTTAAATAAGACTGTCATCCGTTCCTTAAAATGACTTAATATGCTGACATATTATATAACTTTGATTAACAATGTAGATCAAATATTATAAGATTAATTATAAAATATTTTAAGCCTGATGAAGGCAACTACCAAAGGCCAAAACGTCGATTAAAAAATATATACATCAATTAAAAATTGACAAATGATTTTCATTTTTATTCTCCATTGTTGACTGAAATTAAATTCACTGCAGATAACAATTGCAAGATTATTAAAGTTTTGAAGTTTCTATCACTTATTTTTTCCAATCATAGAGGCGTTTAAATTATATAATTGGGTATTGAAATGTATCGATGCAACAGCCTTAATAACATTTCATGTTTCGAATGTTTCAGATTGTCGCCTTACCTATTCGTATTGGGTATCGTCCTGTGAGGAATGCTGCCCTCGAAGGTGTGCAGGAAGGAAGTACGTAGTGTCTGTTCAAGATGATTCCATTGTATGCCAAAGCGTCGATGTTTGGCGTCGGAATTTGATTGGAACCGTGAAAACCAACGTCATTCCACCCCTGAGAATTTGCAAGGTATGTTTAATATTTAAGATGACATTGTAGAAGTTGATAATGGACGCCATAATCGAGTGCCAATTAAGATGGACAAGGCATCTTTTGTTAGAAAATCAATAAAAAGGAGATAACTTCGTTTGTTATTAAATGTACAATAAGTGTAAAATGAATTCACAAAAAACAATTCTATTTTGTCCATAAATATGATTAATATAATTTTTTACGAATACGACTGTTGTGGGTTGAAGAAAATTAGATTCATTATATAAATTATTTATTTGCATCATTATAATTGAATCCACTACTAAAAATGTCTTATCAAGTTAAATCGCATCTTATAAGAAAATGAGGAAATACTTCTTCACAAAGAGAACGCGAAGCTTTAAAATATAAATTCCGTTACAATTTTAGTTGTAATCTTATTTATTTGGCGGTCTTGTGAGTCATCATTGACAACATCCTCAGGGACTGTGGGGGCGTTGCAATATGTGCGAGACGATGTAATTGTCTTAACAAAGGCTCGTATTAATTCAAGGCATATAGTATGATCGCAATGAATTAATCATGGAAAGAAGACACGAATAAATAATTATGGTATGAGCAACAGCTATGGATATTTTAATGTTTAAATTAATTTGTTTCATTATGGTATATACCTTATTGTTTCATTAAGATATATGACAATAATTTCAATCATTTTGGAACAATCTATCAATTAAATTTTCACGTAATAAAATACCCCGCTTAGAAATTTGTAAACACATTGTTTTTCTATTATGTAATAATAGGACAATACCTATTTTTAAACAGTTTCTAAAAAGTTGATTTTTAACCAGTTTTTTCGTTAACAAACCTATTTTAATCATTACATATAACGCAAGACTGGCAATTAATAACTTACGACTTGCATAAAAAAGGAAAGATCATTATGCTCTTAATAGTGTTGATATTATTAACATTTAAAGATAAGCGTGCATACAAAAATCGTGCTTTGATACCTATGAAATGTGAAAGAAAATGTCTTTATTAAAATTCAATTTATAATCTTACCAAATCATCAGCCATGAAAATGATGATATGAGGTGGTGTCTGAAATTGCGCGGAACTAAATTCGCACTCGGCAACACAAACAAGAAACGCCACAATCGTCCTAAACAGCCAATGAATAAACATTTTGGACGCGCTATTTGTCCCTAAATTATTACGAAATTGTTAAGCAATAAAATTGGAAAAAATGAGATAAACCATTTGAGAGTGTCACTTTCGAACAACTTCCTTTCAACACTGCTTCTTCGTGAAAAGTACAAGGTCAACGCATTGCCGAGAAGAGCAACTGCGGGTCTTTGAGAGGGATTAATGCATTTATATAGTCCACCCACGAGCCAGGATGAGAATGGAGAGATCAAAGGGGTGGAAGCAGAGAGGGACTGGGCACAGCTACGACGATTACGGCAATGAACAAACTATGCGTTGAAACTTGGACCCTCCTTGTCCTACTCATCTTCTTGTTTTCGCACTCGTTTCCCTATTCGCATGCACGCGTACGTGCTCGTACTTAAGAAGAAATTAGCTCATGGGATGACATGCACTGTGCAGTAAATGCGAAGAGGCGTCCCCTGATTCTTCATTCCGAAGCCAAGAACTTGAACTTAATAAATTACGCAACTGGGTGCGAGGGTAGTACAACAAATTAAGCTTTTGGATTGAACTTCCTGTTTGGGTATTACTAGGTAGTGTTTTGATGGGAAACAAGTTATTGTATCCTTTAGATACTTGGATAGTGTATTATTCAAGGATTGCATAGATATGCTGCAAATCGTTGGATTGGTTGAAGTTGGATAATTTACTTTGCAATATTTTTGAAAAATATTTTTCGTGAGATTTGTTGGTATATTTTAAGTCAGACGATTTATAAAAATTGAATTATATGAAACGCTATTGAATATAATAATATCAGTCGATTCATCTTTTAACTATTTGTAGATCGTTTTAAACATATTTTCGAAAAATTGTTTCAACGTGCGTTATCTGCTCAACTGAGTTAAGGCCTCAACGTCATACGAGTGATATTTATTTTAGAACGTACTTACAATTCGTAATTGCATAAACTTATTTTTTATATAGAAAAATACAAGGTTCGTATACTTAAAATGAAGAAATGAAACGAACATTTAAGAGATCAAGTGGTGTTAAGTAGATACGACTATGCATACTAGCATTTTTACTAATTGACACATGTTTTGCAACAACATTTTCGTATGCAGATATAATGTTTATATATTTATTATAATAATTTAATTCATATAATATCAAATAAATAAATACAGATTACACATTGAACATTGCTGAAATGACATTTTTTAATAAAACTTTGTAATGGCGACAAATTTTGGCAATGGGGACGGGGGGTGGGGGGTTAATGAGGTAGACACATCCTTTCCCATAATAGAATATCAAATTTACACTTTTATGCATTGATAACTAGATCCATATTAAACAGACTCATAGTATTCTCACCTATTTTATTTATTATTGTTTATACATTGAAAAAGACCCATAACTGAGCTCGAAACGTTTGTTATTATAATTTTTATTTAACTCTTTTATATTTTTATAAACTTTCTCATTGCCTGATAAAACCGCCCAATTTTATTATTATACTATGACAGGCAACTATATTTTATTTTAATATTAGACTTTTTGATTTTTTTAATTTTTCGAACAATTAAAACACATATATTTTCTAATATTTTGTTTTTGGAATGTCTAATGTTTATTGACATAAAATATTTATTTTTCTCTTGTTTATTTATAGAGAAAAATTTATTTGATTTATAATTTTAGATTTGCTTAGCTGTGGCATTCTTTTCTCTTTGTACCTTATATTATTGGAGTAGAAGATTGTCTTAGTTTTGCACAACATATATTTTGTTAATTAATGTTTTAGAATATTATGTATTGAGAATTTTTATTTTGCCTGAAAAGACTGTTGTGTATTATTCATTTATAACAGGCAATTATTTTAATATTTATACATATATTTCTCAAATCGCTGTTATGAGAAACTATGAAGCTTTTTATGAAATTTCTGTAATGTCCCGCGGTCTTTTCGTGGGAGTTTCGCAGGAGATTCTCGAGACATGCGTATGTCTCTTGCAAGCGGCAAATCATTATGTCAGTTAGTATACTTTTCAAAAGTTTAATTTTTAATAATCTATAAATTAGTATTTATTAAATGTATTTGTTTTAAAAATCTTTATATAATTTTTTACCGAAATCAACAATTAAATTTATGTATAACAGTTTCGTTATATATATTGTAAACAATAACATACAAGTATCTTAAATTTTAATTTTTTAAACAGGTTTTATTATTTTTACCCCCGTATTCTTGTTTTTAATGTAAACACGAAAACACTCAAGCAAACTGCATAACTGTAAAACTAAACAAATCTTAAAATTTTTTTAACGGTTTTTCAGTATTTTTTCAGACATTGTAAATGTCAAGAAGGTTGTGTACTATTTATCTGAAGAAAATTTATTCAACACAATCATTACCTCTTACAAATTTCAACTTTCCCCATTGTTATACAGAGGGCAGCATCTTCTTGGCACGTTTCGTATGACTGAATTATTGTATCAAATAATTGAAAATTTTTATTGTTTTGTGATAATGATGTAATAATATTAATTTGTAGAGTACAAGTTCAAAAATAAATGAGTAATATTATGCATGACAATATTGAAACGTATATGTTTATAAAATTTTGGCATTTTCGTACCATTTTAAGAAAAGATTTAAAGTGATAATACATATTAATATAAAAATGTAAATATAATGATAGGTATTTATAGACTAATAATTATATATACATATTTAAATAATTACGTACATTGGTAAGTAACCATCTAATCGTTTTATATTAATCAAATTATTTATTATTTAAATACCGATAACTTTTGTGAGATTCAAAAAAGCGCGCTCTTTATTGTAGATGTTTCCAGATACGATTCAGGTACGATTGCTAAAAATGTCTGACGAGAAATTAAATGCTGCTTGACTGTTTATCTTTATATGAATGTTATTTGTTTATTAAGTATATTCAAATTGTTTTCGGAAATCAAGGCAAAATATTGGATTGTTAACAACGTAATAAGGAAATAAAGTACGTGCAACATTTCTCCATGTACATATTCTTTGTAAATAAAACAATCGTTTTGTATTGCGTATGTTAATAATGCAGCTACATTTCGTGGTTAATGAAAGTACAACGAAATGTTTTCCAGAAAAGAACAACTGATTCAGCGTACTGGGAAAGACGGAGTAGGTCGATATGACTTTTTAAAATTATTAGTTACAGAATTCAACACAACTAAATCCAGAGGTGAATAATATGTTTCTTTATTATGCTCAGAATGACAAATTGTATTGTAAATGTTTACAAATATTGTTCAAGAATATATATTTTCTATGTTATAAAGAACTCATGAAAGCATAGATTTTATAAAATTAAATGTTATGGCAAGAATATTAATTGTACAAAATATTTCGCTTATATTTATTTTACATCTTATGAGAAGGTTAGGTTAGATTATGAACATGTTTTGAAAGAGTTTTAAGAGTATAACTTTCCAACATTGTTCTAAGTTAATATTAATTCTGAAATATTTTAGGCTATCAATTTTATTTCTAAATTAAAAATAAAATCCTTAACTTCACACAATACATTTTCGCAAAGGTAAGAATATGTTTTAACAATTTTTGTAATAAAATCCTTATGGTCTTAACTCACATTTAAACGGAACTTGGAATTATGATGTTATTCATAAAATATTAATAGTTTCATCAAATTCAATGTTGATCAACAAACTTTTTTGAACATAATTTTGTTTAGTATTTTCATTTAAACACCATGTGAAGCATCAACTTGTGACCATAAATAAACACAATGTGAATTATAGAATTCCACTTTGTAAAAATAGAAATAAATATTTAAATAACTATAAACAAATTATTTTATAGATGACTTCCACATTTGAATCTTTTATTTTTAACAGATTTCCATGTATGATTGCATACATAAGTTACGAACCTTATAACCTGGACCAATTTTGCTAAATATCAGAATGTGATTTTCAATGTCAAAAACAAATCAATCATAACATGTTTTACCTGCAAAGTAGCTATTTCATACATTTTAAGAATACATTTTAACAATACACCGAAAAATGTTGTTCTTCTAAATAAAGAACGACAGAACTGGTTGCTTCCAAACCAGTTCAAAATGTTAAAATCTATTTTAATATTACCACAAAAGAGGATAATCTTGTAATTATGTAAAATTGTATATTGATCAAAGTTAGTCATCCATGAAATCAGTTTTAAAATACCTTTCTGAGGGCTTGTATTTTTTATACATGAGGATATTTATTCTGTGTATGACTAGAATTTGATTTAATTAGTTAATATTTATATTAGTAGATGACAGACATTGGTACATAATAACTTTTCATACATTTTATATTTTATAAAAATTATTGATGTAACAAAAATAGCCAGAAAAACCATGTATTAAAAAATGTATAAATTACAAAATATAACAATAATATTCTTGAACATGTTCTAAACAATTTCTAGAAATGTAATAATAAACTAAGAATTATATTAAACTAGCTCAAAATACGATGTGACTTCAATATAATTGTAGCCACACCATTGTATTATATTACGCTACAGTGAAAAAACTGATATAAATGTAATGCAATTACTTTTTAACCAACAGATGCAAAGGAACAAGTGTTGGCTAACTTGGCAAATTTTGCATATGATCCTGTCAACTATGATTATCTGAGAAACTTGCGAGTAATTGATGTATTTTTACATGCATTATCAGAAGACAATCCAAAACTTGTAAGATTCGCTATTGGTGGACTTTGCAATATATGTTTAGGTAACAGAATTTATAAAAATACACTTAGCAATCAAATTGCATTATATCTTACACACATTTTTGTTACAGATCCTTTAAACAAAGAATATATCTTACGTAATGAAGGAGTTAGACTGGTGATATCCCTCTTGTCAACATCAGACGTAGAGACAGTTCTATCAACAATTACCACCTTAATATTTTTGATAACTCCATCCTCAAAAGCAGACATTACATCTCCTACAGTGATTGATCACATGGTGACATTTTCAAAGAGTAGCGATAAATGCATTAGTAATTTGGCAAACATATTTCTGAACGATTACTGCGAAGCAAGAAAAATTGAACAAAGTGGTGAATCAAGTGTGTGTTAGTGGATTGTTTAAAAGTTTCATAATAAGTAACAATTAAAAGTTTGTAAAATGGTTTTAAGAGAATTAAAATCGCGCATGTTTCAAATGCGTTTGAATTTCGCAAGGAATAGGTACACCAAACAATCTGCCGAAATTGAGAAATGTGAACCTATAACGAACTTGAAAATTGGAGACAAAGTGTCTGTTTCTAGAATGGTGACGGAGGAAGATGTTTCGGACTTTGCGCGGCTAACAAAAGATTACAACCCTGTTCATTTCGAATCCCCGAAAAACATTGTTCATGGTGCTTTCCTAAACGGACTGATATCTGGTGTCCTGGGTATGAAATTACCTGGTCCAGGTACTATAGTTACCGAGCAAATACTGAAATATCCAAAACCCTGTTATGTTGGCGATACGATAGAAGTTTCTGTCGAGGTCACATCGGTACGCAAAATCATCAAGTGCAAATACACGTGCATCGCGAATTCAGAAAGAGTGGTGTT
>JABFOW010000523.1:0-11448 GCA_022817725.1 Archaeoteleia sp. ZL-2020 | reverse complement strand
TACGGGCGCCCATTGTGAACCCGCCTGTAGTTCATACCGCTAATACGTAAACTTTCGAGTGTTTTGCGTGGTTCGTGCGGCGCACATCAACACGGTTATACGTCGCTTGGCAAAGCGCCGAGACGCGCGTGTACGTCAAGTTGAATTGCCCCTCGAGAGTTTTCCTGGACCAATGAGGCGCACCGATTGCGCCGCAGCGAATGAAAAAGAGGGTGCCCTGAATACGGCGGACTGTATTGCAAGTTGAGGTGTGTGTTTGCGCGTATGCGTTTTCGTGGGCACCATTGTTCGGGCAAAAATACGTGTCAAAACACGCGCGACAATGAGCCAATATTCGCATTACGCTTTTTGTGTATTTCGGAAAGCTTTCAGCGATTCGAGTGCTCATTACACTTTACACCACGTGTCGTTTCAATCGCTCATTTGGGCTTAACGATCGGGAAGGAGTAATTTAAGGAGAGCTATAATTTAAGGAACTATATATAGCGAGTCAAACCGTAGGTGTAACCCGTAATTTTATTATGATGCAAAAAACATGTTAATTTCAATCACACTTTTTTCAATATTTCTTAAAATAAATAATGACGCGTTACAAAAACAATGACGTGTTTAGGGTGAATCATACAACTTTCCTGCAAAATTTTAGAATTTTTTTAATTTTTAGGCTCCCCAACCTTCCTTGTTAGCAATATCAGAGAGGCTTTTTTGCCGAATGATTAACGACCATAAATTTCCATGCCTGTTAATCTAAGCACGATCGTGTTCACCCTGGGCGGCACTACGCATTCCATTACACTGTTCTGATCAAATCGTCTCATCTGTAACACTTAACGCTGAGACTGTTATAAGTTCATTAATAATGCAATCTTTCTAAAATATGCAAAGAAATTTCCAAGAATATTCAAAATTTCAAATGGCGGATTCAAAATGGCGGACCGAAACAGGAACTTCGTTCTATTGATATAAAAATGTGTATACGGGGATTTTCTACATCGCTGATTAAGAACTTGATGCAGAAAATTAAAAATTAAAAATGGCGAATGCAATATGGCGGATCAAAGAACAAAATTTCATTGCATTTTCATACAAATTGATATACCAATTGCGGGAAAAAAATTACAATTTTGAATATTAATGAAATATTTGTAAACATTTTTGAACTATATTTTACAAGCATATTTTGCAAATTCGCGCACATAACATTGCAGACACCATCTGCGAGCTAAGAAAAGTATTTTCTCCCAAAATAAACAACGAGCTTCTGGAAACCGAAGGATATAGTGAGAGCCGTGGAGGTTTGTACAAACGGCAGCTGGGACGTTACTTTTGCGTCATTTCGGCCGGCATTCGCAGATTGCGTTACGGCACATCGCGGTTTTGAATCCATGGTGCACCAAAGCGCTCGCCGACGGGTGCGTTGGGCGAGCGTTATGCGTATTAATAGAGACGAGTACGAATGGTTGCGACATGCGGACGTTGCCACCAGTGCAACGCACATTGTACAATCCGGGTGAAGATCAAATATAAAACATCTTTGTTATATCATTAATCTTCTTTATAGTTCATGGCGAATGTAATAATTTGCATAGGGATGATGAAAAACAAATGAAAATAATTATGCGTACATAAACACGCATGATCATGCAATACGTACTATGCCAACACTCAGCCAACATTCAGCCAACACTTACCCAATACTGAGCCCACACTGTACCAAAGCTATACCGACACTCAGCCAATACTCAGCCAACACTCAGCCAACACTGTACCAAGGCTATACAGCCAACATTCAGCCAACACTCACCCAATACTGAGCCAATACTGTACCAAGGCTACACCGACACTGAGCCAACACTCAGCCAACATTTATCCAATACTAGAAAAAGCGAATGAAAATTATTATCGTACGTTTATTATCATAATGTCTTTGACACGTAGTTTAAACATAACGCTGGTATGAAAGTAGACTGACACAAGTTGTCACGTCAGAACCAATTTTTTTCTGCTTCCTTTATTTTTCTTTTCCATCGTGGCTCGTATCCGGATACACATGTAGCGCCACAATTTACGAAGCCTGTGTATATGCGTTTCCTCGCATCTGTTTTAAATCGCGTATATATTGACAAGAGGCTTAATGGTTCGGAGGTGAGATTGCTTTTCTTGCACTGGCAAGAAATTTTATTGCTTTGTTGATCATGGAGTATATATAGCTGTGAAGAATGCATGGGCGTGTTGGGGCATGGAAATTGGACTGACACTGAGCCAACATTAAACAATCACTAATCTAGTACCGCCAACAGTGAGCCAACACTGCGCCAACACTTCCAAAACTCGGCCAACGCATGTCCAATACTTACCCAAGACTGCACCAATACTGAATCGTAGCGTTGTTTTTGTTAGTCTTATAAAAGTTATCACAAAGAAACTGTAGCAGATAAGATTGTTTTCGCAAGCATATTAACTCAGCCAACGTTCTTGAATATACATACGCGGAAATTCTTGCTTTTACACGATGCTCCATATCCTATTCACAATACGGCTTTTGTGCCGGTTCTCAAGACACTCGGCGAAGTCTTGACGAACAAGCCCTTAAGCCCGAGTCGACAAGGGTGTCGGGTAGCTCAAGGGTTTCTTCATCCCTCTGCTAGTGGATACATATAGTCGAGCTCACTCAAATCAGTCGTGTCTCCTCTCAGACATAACTGCACGCGTAGAAAGAAAGAAGAGAAAGAAACCGAACGCGACAGTGGCACCGCGCGAGAAGTAGGCAGGAGAATAGGCGGGTACGCGTGGGTAAAATGTCGGCTCCACCCCGAAGTACGCCTCGTCCGCTCTTACTTTTCTCTTCTTGAACTTTATTCTTTGTGCCTGTCGTGTTACTCTTCTTCCGCTAGAGGGAGGAGGACAGAAAACGAAAAAAAAAAGTACAGGCGTCTCTTTTTAAGCTGTGCCATTGAAAAGAGACGGATATACTCTTGAATGGAAAACACGGAGAGACTCGCGGTTCAGCCCTAATTTTCACAGCTGCCATTCTTCTCGAGGGGGTCGCTTCCGTTCCTTCTCACAATTTCACCAGATTCGACGAAACTTATTCTCTTCGCAACGTATGACAATGCAACGACTTTGCACCCCGGAGAGAACATTTGCGAGGATTATTGGCGGGGTGCGTCTGTCGCGCATATGCTCTTCCTTCAGTGACTAACTGCTCTTCTGGCAGCCCATACAAAAGACAATCCGGCGCAACACGCATTGGCACCGCCACTTCTGACCGACGTGCTATGCAATTACGCCAGACTGTTATTATCGTCTCGTGCAGTTTTTCCTTATTATACAGGGAGACTTCTTTTGTATGAAAAATTAGTGCGGTTGCAGGGGGAAAAGCGATGAGTAATGTGGATAGGGAATTGGAGTAATGCGTTTATATGGTTTTATGAAATAGGCAAGTGTATCGAATATATCGATCTCTCGATATATTCAAAATTCTTTGGCATTATTTGAAACACCTTGTACGATTACACTAAGTTTCGTTCCAAATTGTAATCCACCCAATCCGATGTTTTCAAATGCAAATACAGTTCGTCGCGTAAACACTGATTCACGCGCAACGCGAACGTGACAATCGCTTGAAATGACGTCGAAAAGGGTCGTAACCGGGCTCTCCCTAATTTCTCGAAGACGCAAGAAAGCAGGGGTGACTGAAAATCTCGTCGCAAGAATGGCATCCACGTAATAACAAGAGTCGTCAGCTACGCGTAATTAAACAGTATGAATCCCAGACAAGCTGATCGGTACAAATTGCGCCCTTCGGGCAAATGTTGCACGCGATAGTAGTACGGCTTCGGAACAAAGAAGCGCGAGTAAAAAGTAACGAGTAACTTGCTGATCGAGATTTTGTAAATATATGTGCGTTATCCGTCAAAATTAAGACAAAACTTATGCATATATAATAATTATTGGTGTTTATATTGATTACTTTATTTACAATCATTAATAACAATAACTATATATACGATATTTTTCAGACATTGCTATGGACTGGTCGGACCATGCTTTGTGGTGGCCGGCCCGTAATCATTGGCTGACCAGAACGAGGACCACACTCGACCAGTATGGCGTTGCGGCAGATGCCCTCCTGCATTTTACTCCGATGCACAAAACACTGCGCGTTCAACTGCCGGATTTACGCTTCTTGGACTGCAGAGTGGATTTCTCCGTGAAAACTTTCAACGCTGTCATCAATCTCTGCAAAGAACTCGGTACGAACAATTTTTGTTTCAAGATTTTAAATTGAACAAGCGCGCATTCTGACGTATAATTTATCAGAATGCCATACAAAGGATGTTAAGAAAGATTTTTTGAACCCATTATGGATGTCTATATAACTTTTTGGGTCGCATTAGTCAATACGATAACATAAAATATATTTGAAGCTTTGCCGCTTGTGAGAGAGTAAAGTGCGAATAGCGCCATCTACCTTGAAATATTAAAAAGTTAAAAAACAAAATTTCGTTGGATTTGCATGAAAATTCATATACACAGGTTTGTCGGATAGCTATTTATGAATATGGCAATAAGAATTCAAAATTCAAAATGGTGGGTCCAAGATGGCAGACAAAAGAATAAAATTCTGTTGGATATTTATGAAATAGCGTATTCTGGCGTTTTTTGATACGCTGTTTATCAACCTGATATTGCAAATTCAAAATACAAAATGGCGGACCAATTTTCGGACAAATTTGACGAAATTTTGTTAATTTAATTTGTTATGCATTATCAGTTGAAATTATATAAATAATGTTAATTCTGCAGGTATTAGACATTCTGAAGAATTGTCATTTTGCAAGCCTTTGGAGCCAAATCACTTGAAATATAATTTGAAAGATTTGCCAGCAAAGAAGAAGATTGAAAATCAGAAAAATGGCCATTGGCACGTATCGGCAGATACGAACACCTTCATCCCAGTAACGCAGAGCCCGCGAGGCTCGACTGGCAGTTTGGATCAGAGTAGTCCGTTTATGTGCGCTCCGGTTACCCCGAGCAGTAAGAACCATAGCACACCCATCAGCTCTCCCATCACGGTATGGTGCAATTGTTATAAATTTGCAAATCAATATATATATATATATATACAAAGTAAAATTTAATTTAATACTTTATTGTATATTACAAATTATTATCAGATTTATTAATTAATAATATGTTAATTACATGTGATATTATTATTCTTGTTATTATTAAACTTTTTAAATTCTGCTTCATTTCATGAATTTTGTAATGACTCATATTAAAATGGACATATGTCATTATAAATTAATAATAGCAAGATAAGAATTATATATTAAGTATGTGGTGAAATGTTTGATAAAAATAAAATGCTGAAACGTCGAAAATAGAAATATATCTTATTTTCTATACGAAATTAGATTTCACATAAATTTCACAAGAAATGTATGTTTTATAGACTGAAAGGTATTTAATTTGAGATTAAAAATGTTTTCAAAGCTCAATAAGTCAGAATCTGTATCTATTCAGATGAATCACACATTATTATCGTATGCAAAAAAAGAGATTTTAAACTTAAGAGGATATTTTATACCAACAGATTCCTATATTATCGACCAAAACTTCCAATGGAATTTTCCGTTCCTCGTCTTTAATAACACATAATAGGATTAAATAAAATTTAGCACTTTTTTTTGTAAATCACTTGAATATTGCAAAAAATGCGTTCACAGATAATGATTGACAATATACAAAACCTCGTTGATATCTGACAGAGATTCCTGCATTATCGACCATAACATGTAATATAATTTTGCATTATAACAATTTAATCCAAATAATAATACGTACATAAACTGCAGAAGCACATTCTACAATCACTTTCAAACCCTGTTGAACCTTTAAACAATTTGTTTGAATCTTATTAAATCCGTAAGTTGAAAACTCGTAATTCGATATTACTAGTTTTCATTTTATTCAATTGCTATTCTTGTAAACCACTTTTTATTGGCTCACCGTCATTCTTTCATGTTTCTAGAATGTCTGCTGTCTGTCGATTTACATATACAACGCGTAGTAAATAGTATAGGAATTAAAATTCCATCATAGATTATGGTCGGTAATGTAGGGATCTAAATATTTAAGAAAGAAAAAAAATATCAACCTATCGATTCACAAGAACGCTTTTTTTAGCACGGGACATGGAAGAGAAACAATAATTCGTCCGGATTCGGCAGCACCGGCTCGTTCAACGCCAACAACAGCACGATGAGCCTGGAGGCTTTGAATGGCGGACTGGCCGAGTCTCTGGCGCAGAGTCCGGCGACGCTCTCGTCGGAGGTGCGATCGAAGCTAATACGGCCGAAGAATCTGGTGGAGCGCGCGAGGATCAACGTGGCCTGGCTCGACTCGTCCCTTTCCATCATGGAACAGGGCATACGCGAATTCGACACTCTCAGGCTCCGATTCAAGTTCTACTCCTTTTATGATCTTAATCCCAAGACCGACGCGGTCAGAATTAATATGATTTACGAACAGGCCAAGTGGCAGCTGCTCACAGAGGAGATCGATTGCACGGAGGAGGAGATGCTCATGTTTGCGGCGTTGCAGGTATTGCAATCAATTCAAATTGGGCACTTGAATTAATTATATTGAGTTTCATTAATTTCTATCGAAATTCAAGAAATCTAACAATGTTCTATAAATCCCATTCAGAAGTCTATTGGAATTCTACTGAACCCATTGGACCGTATCAAATTCCATTAGCTTCTAATAAATCCTATTAAATTCTTTTAAATTGTATCGAATGTCATTTAAAATTAGAAAGTGAAAAAGGACATTAATTATCTTAATATTCACAAACTGGTTTACATACATTTGAAGAATATATTTATTTAAAATGTTTACCATTACGCAATAACGTAATGTACCAATTAGGTAACTTACGGGTATTCTACAAACGTAAGCTGTGGCAAATATAGGTTCCTAGCTGCGAAACCAGTAAAACATGTTTTCTAAAATCTCTTTTTAGGATGAAAGATAAGAAATGTACAAACGAATACTATCTTTACTATTTCAGAAATGTTTAATGAAAATATTTGCGCAAATTCACATTCTGGACGAAATAAGATTAATTATATATACGACATAAATTGTTTCGTTCAGAATTAAAATTTTGTTTCATTTGATATAGAATTATATTTCTTTTCTAATATTGAATTTAAATTTCTAATTTAATTGTTTATATTTTTGATCAAAAAGAAAGATATGCTAAAGTATTATTTTTTATACTTTATTTCGACAACGCGAACATTTCATTAAAATGTTCTTTACTTTTTGTATACATTCAATAATTGTGAACAGATGTTACGAATTTAAAAGCTGCGAATCGTAAAATAAAAACGAAAAATAAATACGAATTAAGTTACACCGAGGGTTATTAGTTTTACAACTGCTACAAAGTGTGAAATTGTCCATGAATATATGACTTTCATTGCTATCATTAGTTTTCAAATGTCTTTAAGTTTGACGCGTTCCACGAAGTTTCTGAAGAAGGGTCAGAATTTTCCTCTAATCCCTAATTCTATTAACAGCTCTTTATATATTATTTACATAGTAATTTTAAAGATTTATGGTATCCTGTTCATAAATCCCATTTTAAAACACAATTAAACAATTTCAATTTTTATACATAAAAATAAACAAAAGTCTTATGAAGAGGCCTCCAACATGCCTATGACTTTCAACTAATTACACAATAAATCTTCTCAGAAACTCTAAATATGGGTTTTTGTATAAGTATTAACACTGTTGATTGTGTCGTCGGACTGAAAAGTGTTAACACTATGAGCTTCCTCCTCAATTGTAATATTATGGGTCACATTATAAGTTCTAACTTTATGATTCTACAAGTTTAAATACTTTGGTATTCCTCCTAAGTTGTAACACTATGGACCTCCTTACAAGTTCTAACACCTTCAAGTTTCAAAATATTCAACACTGGGCTTTATCAAAAGTCTTCAAGTTCTTATATTATATGATTTCTCACCAATCTCAAAAGTTCTAACATTATAGGCCTCCTTACAGGTTGTAACACTATAAGGCTACACATTTTAACACTATTGCATTTCTCTTAAGTTGTAATACTATGGTCTTGTTCACAAGTCTCTAAAGTTCTAACACTATAGGCGTCCTCCCAAATTTAAAACACAATGAACTTTTACACAAGTCCCCAAACTTGTCACACTATGAGCCTCCTCATAAGTTCTAACGCGCATTTAGTCCTCATCGCGAACTTAAGTCGTGTTATCCCGTTGGAAAAAAAGAGCGCGTCAGCTTCGAAACGCAACACGAATACGCAACGCAGTCCGTTAAATATATTCGCGTGTCCGCGTCGAGTGCGAGAGCATGAAGGCTACTTGTTCTCGCGTTGTTGTTTTTGCGCTCGGCGTCGACGCCTCGGGGGACGATTCGCATGCAAAGCGAGCTCGTAGGCACTTACACGATCGGCACGATTATTTCACGCGCGATTTAGCATCGTTATATCCATATGCACGAACACGCTTTAAAGGAGCGATGACGTCGTTGTTTGCACTCAGTCAGGGTTGCAATCAAGGATGAAAAAGCAACGTTACCGCGTTTGTTGCACAATCATAGGCGAAAGTTGACATCTGTTGACCGTTTAAGGGAAATGCGCCGTTGCCAGATGTTTGCATTCGGGTAACGACACGAGGTCGTTTTATTTCCTTATTGCATTTGTGTGGTTCCATTAATGGGATTGCCTCGCGGCTCTGCAATACCGACCGAGGCTTTTTTGTTTAATGTCAATATTTCAAGGAAATGAGATGTTACGAAATAGAACGAAATATTTTTCATATTTTCTTTTTGCATTTGTATATATAATAGAATGTAATATGATTTAATGGAATTTAATAGTATTTATTCTGCACTGAGAGAAATGGATTAGCTAAAATAAGGGACTGCAAAAGTAGATTGTAGATGTTTAGAATCTGCATTGCCAAGATAGCAATTTTAAATAGCTAAATTACAATCTATATTGCTATCTTTGCAATGCAGATTGTAAACATCTACAGTCCACTTTTGCAGTCCCCTATTGAGCCATCTAGATTTCAAAGGTCCATTTCCATTTCCCTCTGTGTGATTTTATATATTTTGTGTACAATTTTAATGGTACCCATTGGATTTGCAGGTACAAGTAAACCTTCAGGCAAGCGTGCCGCAGCCAAGTTACGACAGCAATGGCGCCTCGTCGCCGGCCGAGGACGACATCGACGCGGCTCTCACCGACCTGCAGGTCACGCTGGAGGGGTCGAACATCAGCGACGGCCCGAGCGACATCACGCAAGTCCCCGAGCTCTGCGATTACCTGCGCTTCTTCAAGCCGAAGCGCTTCACGCTGAAGGCCTACAAACGCTATTGGTTCACGTGTCGGGACCTCCAGCTGAGACTCTACAAGTCGCGCGAGGACGTGAACAGCTCCGAGACACCTGTCTACGTCATCAATCTGCGTGGCTGCGAAGTCACGCCCGACGTGCATCTGTTTCAGGGACGTTACGGCATCAGACTCGAGGTTCCCAGCGCGGAGGGCATGACGGAAATGTGGATCAGATGCGACACGGTATGTCATGTGTGACACATGCTTTTATCGGTTGATCGAGAATGTGGGTGCAACGCTAAACAACCTAATTTAGTTTCCATCGTGTTGCATTTTGGCGTTCTTAAACTGTAAAACCAAAATATATTGTTAGATTTGTTCTAAGAATGTTCTCAAAATCACTTATGACCGTTTTTCTTTTGAGGACGAACCTCAAAATAACGAATTTTATTCAAAATCACCAGTACATTATTTTAAAATGGCCCCAAAATTGCTAATTTAATTTTGACACGTAGATGCAATGATAGTAATGAGGACAGCAAAAGTAATATCGTTAATGGCGCTATTCATCTCATGTTCTAGTTCGTTTAATAAGTTGATTGATTGTGGTTTTTGTTCTTTATAATTTCGTTATTGTGGTACCTTCTTTGCTTAATTCAGAACTCGGATAAGTCATCTCTAATCTGCATCTGCTTTGTTTTGTTTCTTACATTTAGGAACTTCAATATGCCAAATGGATGGCAGCATGTAGACTGGCCGCGAAAGGCCGCACCCTCGCGGACGCCACTTACGAGAGCGAAGTCAATAGCATTACGGCGTTCCTGCAATTACAGAGGCCAGCTCCCGCTCCGGCTATCAATCCAAATTCCTTGGGGGATATTGTGCCGGAAGACTACGTTGCGTCTAGATTCGCTAAGAAGTTCAAGGGCAAGGTGGGGTTTTTCGTGGATGTTTATGTACATTTTATATGTAACATGGAACTGATCTGGCGAATGATCTTCTGATGAAAAATCTGAAAAAATTTGAATAGGATTTAATGAGATATAATGCGACTTTATGCGAACCTAACGGGATTCAATAGTATTTAATAAAATTGTAAGACTTTTAGTTATTTTACACAATATTTAAATTACAATTATTTTATATTCAATTAAAAGTAATATATTTGTACGAATAATCGTTTCTGACGATATGACATATTACGCTGAATTACCTACATCAGATATGCGTGTGAAAACGAGAACATATTTAAAAGTGACTGTCATTTAACATCCCTATTCGTACACAAAGTTGAACGTAGAGATAAAGTTGCAAAGTCATGTATGTAAAATTGGTTTCATTATGAAACGTGATACTTATGAAATAGTAATTAACGAAGTAACTGGAGGATGTAACATTTATACTGGATACGTAATTTTGTTTATATAACATGAACATGACATGAAATCAACAAAGTTTTTGATTTTTAAATCTTTCCAATATAACACACTATTGAAACTGAAAATCTATAAATCTCGTGTCGTTCTATTCGTTAATCATAGATGGCGTTGTATATCAACCACAATGCCCAAATGCTCAAAAATGTTCAAACCAACAATTGTACCTTTTACTTTGTATTTCTTACGTATTTTATTTATTCAAATTCGAATTATTAATATTTAATTTAATATAAATTTGTGTTTCTGCTATTTCAGTTGGTTCAAAGGATTTTGGAAGCACACGCAAATGTGAAGGACTTACCCCTTATCGAAGCCAAGATGAATTACATCAATGCCTGGCAGTCGCTTCCGGAATATGGAATTTCCCTTTTCATTATTCGATTCAGTGGCAAGAACAAAGATGAGTTATTGGGTATTGCTGGCAACAGACTAATGCGAATGGATCTGCACAGCGGGGATCATCTCAAAACTTGGCGATACAATACTATGAAGGTACTTTATATTCCAAATAATATTGTTACGGATATTGTAGAAATCTACTTTATCGACATACAAAATTTCGAATTAACTCATGGATTCAATGATGAATTTTTCAATTATAGGCGTGGAATG
>JABFOW010000522.1:0-11455 GCA_022817725.1 Archaeoteleia sp. ZL-2020 | reverse complement strand
TATTGTACTTTCGTTAATATGGAACAAAAGTTTATTTAATTATTTTTACAATTAAAAATAGTATTAAATTCTTATTGTATTTTATTTAGTAATTGACTTTAATATAATTAACGTGTAGTTAGCAATAATTAAGTGATTATAGATTATATTCATCTATTATTTGTTACATAGGTTACTGTTAATTACAGCAATGTTCATTTCCAGTCTAATGAAACATATTACACTATACACGGAAATTAAATTAAACAAGTGGTTGTAAACGAAAATAGCTGTATCTGTTCGTTAGAAACATATCGTATTAATTACACTAAACCTAAAAATAGTTATAGACACAACCAAATACTTGAATATATATTTAGAAATTATTGTAGTAAGGCTAATATATAATTAGTTATAATTTAAAAATGATTAGTCCTATGTAATTTCTATCTTAAACTAAATTAATAAATACATAGCTCGTAATATACCTATTATATTTCAATATTATTTTTCTGAATTGAATAGTGATCTTGATAGGAACTATAATGAATTAGTGTGAGCCAAAAATGTGTTATACCAAAAATATTATATAACAATTGTGGTGTTCTTTTAATATTCTTGCATGTTAAGATTTATAACTCAAAATATGACAAATTGGTTTATAATTATTTATTATGTTAAATAATTTACCATCGAAACATTGTGAAACGAATTTTTTACATAATAAATAATTATAAACCAATTGTCATATTTTGATTTACAATTCTTAACATGTGATAATACTTAAAGAACACGGCAATTGTTATTATCATAACTTATTATTGGCTCATGCTAATTCATTATAGTTTCTATCAAGGTCGCTATTAAATACAGAAAAATAATGTTAACAAAAGAAAGGAACACGATTAAAATCAAAAAAATATAATACCATTATCTTTTCATTTGGCTTAAAGCTAATATTAAAATATTATATTATTCGGATTACAATAAGCTTTGTAATTAATCGTAAATTATTATTAATGTGATTATTTTTATTAAAGTATTCATCGTTTCTAAATATATTCAACTCTATGTAAAGTTATACGCTACAAAATCGCGATTTCAATCGTTATAAGCTATACCACGTCATGACTATTATTTACAGACTAGAAAAGTGTGAATCTTGCGCGTGATCCCTTGATTCCTGAGGGTTTTCGCTTGCACGGCATTCTGTACGCCTAGGAAACCCCGAAGCGAGAGAACCGCAGACTCTGAGAACTGCGGGCGAAATTTCCCTAGAATCTAATACATGCGCCTCGGCGCACTATTTAACACCTATCGATTACAGGCGTGACATTATCAGAAATTGTTCCAGCAATTAACGGCGCCAACGTGAGCGCCGTGATTTCGCCAACATTCGACACAAAGCTCAGCTATGGATATCATCACGATTAGTGAACATTGGAAAAATTCGATCTTTGCTTGCATTGCGCCAACAAAATTTGAAACGATTTGCAATTCTTTTCTTCTCAAATCAGAAAAACTATTAGACTTTTTTTGAAAGTAATTGAAATACAACATTTAATTATACCTAAATCTTCATTCGAATAATGATATCGACATCTCAATTTTATTGACAGATTTCATTTAACAATAAAGTATAAAATTATAAGTATTAATCTTTGTAAAAGTATCCAATATTTTTTGCTGATCACAAAAATATAGATAAAGATATATAAAGTATTTTTTATGGTATTAATATCATAAAATATGATCTTCAGAGTAAAACATTAATATACTCTATAAATTCAATAAGCGATTTTAATCCGCATATATTCTTCAGTTTATCTGCAAATCAGCAGTGGCCGTTATTTTAATTTTTACAGATAAATGTTATTAACCCGACCAGATTTGTTTTAACCTGATTTGTTTTACGAAACAAATTTGATTACATTAATCAGGTGCGTCAAGCTGCCACAAACGCATATATGAATATTAAATATGTCAAATTTATTTCTTTAATTCTTATTGCATAATTCCGTTATATTCTACATGTATTGTTCAAAAATATTATTTTTGCGTATGAAATTTGTGTTGGTGTAATGACGCTCCAGAGTGTTGCCAAGTTTGATTAGAAAAGAAAAAAGGGGCAAAAGCAACAATCGTAAGATGTTGGGACACATGTGAAACGGGACGTCTACTTCAGTTACGTGCTTGAGGCTCATTTGAAGTTGGAAATTCCGAAGCGCAGACGTATCTCTCTTTGCACAGGACCAACGTTAATTTTGATAGTTCACTTTGTTCTCCGCTTGCGAGTTGTGAAATCCGTTTAATCCAAATGCAACCCCAGACAGGGTGCCACGGGAGAGCCTCTGGACGAAAGTCGTCGTAGCTGTGGAACGAGGTGGAACAAGTGACTGTATTATCAACGAACGAGGGACGTCGAGACTGGCCGGTTTGCCTCCTGGGGACTGAAAAGCCATGACCCGCAAATTTCATTAACGCCTACCACCGAGATACTGTTGTCCATAACTCACCAGCCCAATAGCGCGAACGTTGAATGCGCGAGCCGTTTAAGCGAGCCGGACTCCGCTACTGCAAATCGTCACGCTTTTGCAAATCCGGACGAATATAATTATAACTCCGTATTCATTGTAAGTGTGCTCGCTATACAATATGATGTTGGATGTAACTCCCTCAGAGACTGACGTCACTAATTAAACCAAAATTCGTTTTTGGTCAGGAGACTGGCACTTTCAAAGTTTAAGGGAAGCCACCATTAAACTGGCATATATTTTAAGGAGTTTCGTACGTTTGGTGCAGCACTTGCAAGGGCAAATACAAAAGAGATTAACTGCATTTGTCGAATGGGAAAGAAAAATTAAAAAATGTTGATTAAAATACAATGTCATTATCTCAGTCCCAAGCTCCGCATGGGACCAGAATTTTTCAGTTTCTCGGCCTCTGATTGAAATAATATTGCATTTTTTAGATGAAATATTAAATTGAAGTTAATGTCCCCAAAACTGCATGAAGTGATATTAATAAATCTAACTTCTATAAACGATATACTTTTAAAAACAAAAATAATATTAATATCAATGACTGTAAGAAACACGTTCGATTTATACACATTTGCTTCTACTAATACTCTTATTAAAATGCCCTTTAATAATGGCAAAATGTTTCCGAAATGATACGCTAATACGTCAAATAGTAGTTAATCTTCTACATTAAAGATCTTGTCATAACAAATATGCCGCGTGAGCTCATATGGAAAAAAATGTCCTCATAATAAATATTTAATATTAGTCGATTCATTCCTAAATAAGGATTAAAAAAATTGTTCGGATACGTCAACTCTTTTTATATACGGCGATAATTAAATGTCATACTATATTTGGAATAATTTGGCATACAATTTGTAAATTACGAAGATCAAAGCTTTCCATAAAACAATTGTATTTTACGAGATTGGACAGATTAATGAAACTAATTATTTCATTTCCGTCGATAAAAAATTGAGTTAAAGCTACTTAAATTCGTATTCTACAATACAAAATATATTCAAGTACAAAAATTGATAAGACAGACTAGGCAATGGTCTAGACGTGGTAGGCCAGCCTCATCAATTTCTACTAGGGTAACTATAATTTTATTATAGGTATCCCTTATTACCTAGTCAAAATCTTTTTTCATATGATATGATCAGTTAACAATGCAAATCTATTCGATCTTATTTTATATTAATACATCAATGAAAATGTTAAAATGAAGCTGTCTAAATTTAATTTCAGCTTGTAACGATTCTACGAGACATCTCATTATCACATATATTATTTTCATTAATCCCGATACTCAGAAATACATGAATATTACGGAACTGTAGATTCCGGAAATACTACGAGACGACATAATACATATACTATTTTTCCGCTTTATTAATCATCATACCAACTTGTACATATCGTGCACTCTCCATTTTAACACAAATATCCATCAGTTGGATTCGCGGTGATCAACGTTGAAAATCCCATCAGGGTTATATGTATATTTACTTTTCAGTAAATGTTCCAAATAGAGATATCGTCAATGCTTGGTCATAATATATATTTCGCATGCCAATTTTCGTCAATGTTTCATCCTTGCATTGAAACGCTTCCTTTCAACCTTTGGCTTGTGTCGTGGTGACCAATACACTCACTTTTAAAATATAACATAAATAAATACATATTACCTAGACACTAGTTATCGCTATTCAATCACTTTTCATAAAAAATTAACAATCAATAACCTAGCGGAATCATTATTATACATAAATACCTTTTTAGTCAGATATAAATGATCTCTAAGTGGAAATTATACCGATACGCGAACGAATATTGTGTCGATTCACTCGCATATTATATATGGTTAAACTTCGCCTGCTAGAGTACAAATGAATCATGCGTCGCTTTCATCAAAATTGATACACAAACATTGCTTATTATTCTGATCAAAGATCAGAGTGATGGAATCACCGAACGTAACGCAACCTGTTATAAGTGTATGCATGTCCGAGTTGTTCATAATGAACACGACGACATTGTACATATAAGGGCATTTTGTTTTATTCAGAACAGAACTCTGTATAACATACGGTTCTAATAATAGACGTAACAGGACAAAACGTATGGATATTATAATTGAAAGCGAGTTAATTTAATTTTCCCTGGCAATATATGTGATGTTATAATGAAAAGTCTTTCAATACAACGTTTTATATATATTATAACTATATTAATACATACTGTAACTTATTACAAAATGTATATTGCAGAGTTCCAAATTTAATAAATAACGGGACAAAATTGAATACAAAATTACCGTTGTAATTATTTTTGTATATTATTATGGTAATTTACATATAAAAGTATATTTTAAATTTTATAACAAATTCATGAATCGTAAAATAAATTCAACTATAAATCCACAAATTATTTTGTAATTCTAATGATGCATTCTAACCTTTCCTTTTCTCAACTTCAATACTATTTTAATTAATAGCTTAAATGTAAATGTGGTCTTTCCAAAGATCGCAATAATGAATTAGACTCAAACAACGTTCGTAATATTAATTGGTAATGAACACATTCGCAAATTGACCTAGTTTACATAAATATAATATCAATATATATATATATATACACTGTTCTGTAATTATTAAGTTTTAGTCAAACGGGTTTTTCAAATAATTTGTGTCACTAAATCTCTTCTTTAAGACTTAAGAAGGGTTTATAAATTATTTCCCAATAAGTAATTTTGATAGAAACATAAACTATAACAATTTTATAAATTCTAATATATCTATATAATTCTTCTCTGAAATTATTCAATAGTAGTTCATGTTTAAAACATGATAAAATTGCACAATCGTTATGAACCATTAATTATACAAATCGTTTTTAGACTACAATGCAATATAAACGTGTGCTAAATATGGCACGCCATCCAGAAAAAGGCTAATTGCAATACTGTAATTCAAGACATCGGATAACATTTGATATAATTGCGCGACGAATGCGCTAGGATGGAAAGCAAGTGACAGGTGTCTTTCGGATGATGCATAATAAGGAGTACGAACAAGTCCCAGCCGGGCGAATCCATTAACTTCATTCGGTACGAAAATAGGCGAAACGCCGGACGTCCATTAGTTGGCAACCCTCTTCACCCACAACAGTGCGGCCAGGCGAACGAGATCGCGAGATGCACGGGCCGATTATACACACGTACTTTGAAGCGCACGACCATCATACATGCAAACACAGGGACGAATACTCCACCATGGCCAAAAGACCTTGTGAGTTTAATACGGATAACGCAGGTCCGGTATACTCTATTATGCAGGCAGGCCGAAATAATTAACTAATAAGCTAATGGATTTAGAACCACGGAATTGTATCAATAGATCGCGCGTATAGAATATACGTCTGTCGATCACGTCTACTTCTGTGCATACAATTGAAAAATAGGATTTTTTAAGAGGCGTTTCATTGGACATGTAACAACGATCATTTGAAATCTAATATTGGATTTCTGGTTATTGATTTAATAACATAGTTGTATTAGCAGTGGAAGTATTACCGCCTTTGAAACCGGGTGTCGTTTCTACTGTTTAATATAAAAGAAACCACTTAGCTTCCACGAACCACGCGTCACTTCTTCTGCGGCACGTGATAAAAATAACTATAAAAATAATGTATTGAACAGTTACTTTATTATATTAAGTTTTTATTTTTTTCTTGAATGTAAGAATTTAAGTGTTATTTTAAGAACTTATGCATCAAACGTACATTTTTGGCAAACATCTCTAATCTTTATGGAAATTCTTCTATTGTTATGATTATATACAGACATTATTTGTTCAAAGAAATTATATTCTATTGTCTAATTAAAGATTTTTCTGTGTAACTAAGATTTTTCAATAGGCAAATAACAATTTTTATTCTTACGACGTTAAAATCCAATAAATATCATACAAAGTAATATATACATTTATTTTGACAAATGATGTATATACATAAAATAAACCACAAAACACGCAATTTGTTTCTCGTCAAATATAATGAAGCATTGTTTATCAGATAAACTTACAAACATTATATGCATTACCCCATTAGTTTTGTTGACGTAATTAACATTGCCAGAATCAAATCCATTTCCAGTTGGAAAATTATTTTTATAATATTTATTGATGCAAACAATAATACCATTGATTAAAAATCAAATATATATTTTTATCATTGTCATTTGCTTCATGTCGCACCATTTTCAAATTTGGTTTTGGTATATGTGATACGTAACCGTATCTCCGAACTAAAAGGGTGTTAATACGAGCAAATAATAACCCAAAAATGCTGAATTAAAGTTATTAAAATGCAGAGATCACTAATTAAACTAATGTGATTCGAGTAATTGTGCGATAATGTACGGTCGAACTGAATAACTTTGAATTGTGTGAATTCACTCTACTCTTGTTCAAATGGGCAATCGAGTTTTGCCCTCGCAAAAAGAGTCCAATTAAAAACGAAGCATTAGCAGGCCTACTTTAGTGCATTCGAATTAAAATTTCCCTGAATGTACAATCGTGAATTCATCTTTTTAAAGCAGAAATAAGTGAAATCATTTTCATACCACAAGGACACCATGATTCTCTGGAATAATTGTTTTCTTTGATTGAAATCTGTTAGTATGTATCATTATTTGTATGAGCATCAATAATTCAGTAATTTATGTTTAAAATACTAACTTCCTTTTAATTATTGCCAATACAATCAAAAAATTTATTTTCCAAACAACATTCTAGATATTTGATGAACGAATACGTTGAAGCAAAATTTATTAAGTTAACTCTTTCTTATTAAAAGGTACTGTATTATAAATACGATTAAAAATGAGAAAATACGCGTGATTGCTATGATTTTAATATATTTGCGCTTTTATTATACATTTTTTTATCAGCACTTTCCGCGACAGACTTACTAAATGGTTTCCTTGGTGCAACTTGTTGACTTTTGCAAACTTTACGAATAACTCCGAAGGTTTGCCGAGCTAAATTGCAGCCGAGGTCCCCTCTTTCTTTTTCCTTCGTTGTAGTAAAAAAGAAATACAAATCTCAACAAGAAAAAAAAGACAAGAAGGAGATAGGAAAGAATTGGAAGAGAAGAGCAAGGGAGTACGATGGCGAATAGAAGCCTTGATATTTGACGTATCGTGCGGCTTGAACCTAAGTCTTCGACCTTCCTTTTTCCAACAGACTTCTTTTGCATCATGTATCTATGTCGGGTAAGACGTGCCGTGTGGTTTAATTTAGGGATGTTGAAATCTTCATGTCTCAGCTTGTTCCCTAGCACATTTCGCAACGTAAACCCTATTACATTCTAAGAAACTGATTTTTACCTCTTGATTTGGGAGCATTTAGAAGCACCCATTGCTTCTCTCGATATTTTTAATAAATATATTTATTCACGAATTACAAACAATGGTTTTTTCATACATCAATTTCATTCTTTAGTTACGAAGAAATTTATTCATGAATAATATTAACAAAATAATAGCTGACAAATTTTCGGTGCAATTTTTCACAACATAGCCGGGAAAATAAAGTAGGGCTTATAAAGTTAACTTTACATTTAATAAAGAATACCATAATACGTGAAAAATAAAAATGTATACCCGTGAAAATGAAAGATTATAAAAAACTGATGTAGAAAAATGTACCTCATATTTTATCAAAGGGTGAAGTCTCAAAAGATTAATGCAAGTTCGAAATCAGAGGTTGATTAAAAAATAATTGTTTACAGAAGAAAATAATTTACTGTACCAACAAAATATTACTTGGCTCAATAATATTGAAGTTTTAATATATAAAAAGAAAAAATTATATTTGACACTTTGTTGGATCAGCAAATAATATAATCTAATTGAATGTTGCTAATACAGCAAACTCATATAGTTTCCGTGTAAGAAATCAAGGCTTTTTCTAAACGACATAAAAGGTAACGCAGCAAAGATAACATCAGCAAAAGGTTATACAATTCTGAACTGAATAAAGTAAGTCATCACTTTGTGTGCGCCGTAAATGCGTTCTACTGCATTCAATTTTCAATGACTCTATTCATACTGTCGAGCTGAAAAATAGGTTTGAGGGAACGAACTGGATTTGTTGTCTCCACTTTTACTTATTTACCAATCTTGGGAAAATTGCGTCCGCAAAAAAAATTGTTTGCTCAGACTCTTCGTTAATTGATGCGAAATATTTCACAAACACAAACACTTCTCGTGGAAAGTAACCCAAAGTGGTACCAGCGACATAGACTTTCCTGTCTCATTTGATTTACGTTCGTTCCTACGGTAGCTGATGAAAAGATAAAATCGTAAAAAAACAACGAACGGATTTTTCCGCGTTCGTATTCCTCTGTGGCTGTGGCTTAATGAATGAAAATGGTCCAATCACAGTGACTTACATGCGGAATGAAATTTTTAAGAGTCGCGTATAATTACATACAGACGAAACTCGATATAAAATGTTTAATGCTTTGGAATTAATGAGGCACCAAAATAATGTTCATTTTCATAGAAGTTTAAAATCTTGTTTTCACTTGAACCAGATTTTGCAATATTCGATGATTTCCCGCAATAAAAATCGGGTTCTAGCGGAAAAAACAGTAATATCTTACTGGAAGATTAATGGTAACCTATTTTTTTTTCGTCCGATATGAAAAGTGATTTATAAGCAAAGGGCAGATTTCGCTCGATCCGCCTCACCAAATACCCAGACATACGGCACAGTCGTCATTATTTCTGTATCACAACCTTTCAGCTCTGAAACTGGCAGGAGCATACGTATGACTTATCATGGTAACATAAGTCTTCGACGATACCGGTCGATGTTTTATAAATCTCGCTTGTTTTGCGAACCGTCCAAGAATCATTATTCTCATCCTGTTGATAACACACGTAGCGCACGTTTTATCTTTTTTACAATTTGTTTTAGTACGCTTCTGTGGAACATTTAACAGGCTTTGTTTGCAAGTTCTGTTAGGAAAGAATTCTTGATTATTTGTCTCGTGGTGAAATTGAAAAAAATTCTGCGTATAATTTAGATGAAAGTACGAGTTGTTGATGTAAAAAATATTTAATTGAAATATCACAGAAATTATATAGATTATCTAATAATTCCAAGAACAAAGATGATTCAGTTTTTAATTTATAATTATAATTTTTATTCGAGTATGACACAATTCTATCTGGGTATCTTTAGTATGTTGAATTATTGTTTGTTGGATGGTTCAAAAAATTGTCAAGGTTGATCAAAGGTTAATTGAAGAGGCCTCAAATAGAGAGACGAAAGTCAGTTTTTTGTACTATTACGACTGTACCGGAATAAAAAACATACGTTTTAAAGTACTTTTGAAAAAGCATAATTTTTCAAATAATTTGTTATTTTGAATCTAAAGTTGCAACTATAAAATTGTATTTATCACAAATTAATTTTGATTTCTTCCGAGTTCTATATTTTATATTGATTCTAACAGGCAGTTTTACGGTTGATGTCAGCATCATTAGTGGCTTGTATGACGTGACATCGCGAATGAACGTCATTCGCAAACGTGGCAAAAAAAAAAAAAAAATATCGACGCAAGGACATTTGGCTTATTGGCGAGCAAGTTACAAATAAAAGTAGGAAACAGCGGAGGACAAAGAGTCGTGCGATAAGAAGGAAGCGAAGACGACAAGAAGCAGGCGCAAGAAAGACAAATTTGCGGGAGATACGCGGCAATTCGTCCTCGGCAATATCCGTCGTGGCGAAAGCTCTGGCGGCAAGCGTTATCGGACAAAAGTCGAAGTGCCGGGACAGGACTCGCGCGGCATTGTTCAGCCTTTCTACGACGCACGATGCCGAAACGACGACATCCACGGGCGATTTCTATTGACGGCGGGCGCTGTGGTCGCCGATATAATTGGCGTTGCTGCGCGAATAACGTTGCGATAACTTTGGCGATAGCAAGAACAAAAGTAGACAACGTAGAAAAGGAAAACAAAGGAAAAGCCGGGAGTAACGCGCGGGGAAGTCGCACGATGACATTACTCGATTGACACAATCGAATGAATCGCTTTGACGTCGCGAATATAATGCGAATGCGTAGAGAAAATACAAACAAATTCAAGATAGCACTGATCTTTTACTAGCGACGATCTTTTTTTTACGTTTCCCTAACAGATCATTTTCTGTCAACTTTTATCCCGCCTTTATTATTTGACATTCCTTATTCCTTAAAACCAACGCAATCACCGGCGAAAGAAAGATTTTCATTCTTTGGAAAATGTGTAAAAGAAATATTTGATTGATGCAAAATGAGGTATTCATTGTTTGAGAAACGGGGTACTGTAGATAATGTGAAGTTGTTGGGAGAAAATATTGGATCGTAATTGGATAAATAAGAAATCATTATATTTATTGAAAGTTGATATTTATTTAATAAATAGCCACGTTATGAATAGCCCATTAGTATTTGAGTAACATTTTTTGCTAAATTAATCGAAACAGAATGATTACTGTTTTGTTGGCATTGGAGACTAAGTTGAATCAGTTAAAATCTAAATTGAATTTCTCGTTTCACTTAATGGCGGAAATGTAAGCCATGTTTGTGCATAAAATTGTCACGCCGCGATATTACAATAAACGATGTTATAATAAAATTACTTTTTACATCAATGTATTACTAATATGAACTTAATATTAATCAACTACATTCTCAACGTTGTAATTTCGTAACCTCAAACATAATCGATATAATTGATCTCAACCTACGTATGTATTACCATAATATAATAATAAAACCACCCTATCGGTTAACATAAATGAAAACTTAATTTGCCGTTAAACTCTTGACCACAATTTTACGATAGATCGATACTCCAGAAACAAATTATTTATTAGTCTATTTATAATTTT
>JABFOW010000521.1:0-11457 GCA_022817725.1 Archaeoteleia sp. ZL-2020 | reverse complement strand
AACGAAAGAAGAAATCAATATCGCATGCGATTTTAATGCAGCAATATTAATTTTCTAATGCTATATGAGGATTTTCGATATTATCTGGTATCTTAGATTCATAACGGTTGAGGGCGTCATAAGTGATGGATTTGGATCACTGATTCCTAATTTGAATATTCTGATGTATCAGTATTACGGTAGTTGAATATGAAAATCAGTAATTATAGAGTCGCTCTACATGCTCGAAATACATAAATTTACTGTGGTGAAGCAAGTCACTATTAATTGTATGATGCGTCATAAGACAACCCCTCCATCAGCCTATGTAAACATTTTTAGGTTAAAAAGTAAGTAAGTATGTATAACGTCATTTTTTCTTTCAATTACTTTTTATAATTAACTCTACCAACCATTTGATGTAAAGTAACATCTATTTTACATCTGAATTATTAAACGGTCTTTTGTGGGTAACTGATTAAAAAACTAAGGTAAAAAAATTCAACATTCAAAATGGCGGGTCCAATATGGCGACCAAAAAAGTAAATTTTGTTTCAGTTTTATGAAAATGCTTGTTTTACGTTTAGAAATATATTCGACATAATACACATTCTGTTCAATAATATTTGTTTTGATATATTGAACTTATGTAAATCCGGAATTTCATCCATTAGGCTACGCGTCACACATATATTTGCTTACACAGTTCTCTTCTCATCTTACATAATCGCAGCACATTCCGACAATATGACTATGGTGGATTGACCTGTATTTTATCAGTTCTGAATAACATATTTAAAAAATAAATAAATTATACTGTTTTCTAAAATTAAATTAACGTAATTCGTATACATAAGGAATCATAATTAAATATTACAAAGTATTTTAATATACAATTTATTTATTTATAGACAATAATATTTAATGAGTTTAAGCAAATTTCCTAAAAAGTCTTGTATTCATATTTTCTTAAAGCAAAAGTATATTAAATTCGCACATATTGCATTGATATCAGATTGCATGAAAAATGGTTTTCTGTGACATTTTAGTTAGAACTTAAAAGGGTAATTTAGATAACCGTGCGAGAAACGGACTAATTTGAATTTTAATTACGAAAAGAGCACGTTTTGAATTCGGTGTATAATTAGAGATTGTATAGATAAACTTAATTCATATCAAGAGATATTCAAATCTAATTAAAAGTATTTAAAACATGAATTGTAATAAGTAATGAATATAATCCCTTCATAAAATTAGGGATTTTATGCGAAATTAAAGGGGATGTTTTTAATGCGAATTTTTTAAAGTTGGACACTCTATGGGAACGCACTAAAAAATATATACAATATGAATGTGGTACTACCAATCTGTATCCTCTATGTGCACCGATTATCACCTATTTTATTGCAATAAACTGAAATATTTTGTATAGGATGTATACTTTCGATTCGATATCTCTTTTCCCATTATTATCACATATAAATTCATCGATAACTCTTTCACTGAGGCGATAATATAGAAATTTATAAATGTGGTAATATCGCAAATGACATTATCGACATCTGTATAAATTCCGCCAAAGTAAAATAATAAAATTGTTAATCATTACAGCTACCGTAATTCTTATGCTGAACACATTTTATTAGTTTATTATAACAAAAACCATTGAATTATGTTGGAATATAATTTGAAATTAGTCATGAGCGCCATCTGTGCAAGCATCGTGCACTGTCTTCTGCTCAGCCCAGCTCTACCATATGTACACATGATATGTGTTGTCGTTATTGCAAAACGCTGGCAAGTCTAGCAATTTTATTAACAATATAATATTGTTTCTGCCGTGATAGAAGTCAATCTATATGTTTTAAGAATGGCCAGACTCAATTTCGTGAGTAAATAATACTTTATTATTTCAATTTCCAGTGTAACGTATCGAGGTACTTGATTTCTACTTTCTACTATCTCTTTTTGTTGTATCCCTAATTACTAAGTTCGGTCTGTCTGTTCATTCACGTGTATACTTTTTGTGTATAAATTTTGTTCCAATTCTGTGCAGTCAAAAATACGTATCACTTGCCAGCGTTTTCCAACTGCTTACGGCGCCTGACTAATTACCTTAATAGTCATTTTTGAAATTACAATCTTTGTATGTTTAGCATTATACAATAAACATACGATCGGTACTCTAAAGTGAAAATTTTCCCGAATGATATCGTCCCGGCATACTGTAAGGATACACTGGTTGCATATGTTCAGGAGCACTGGTGCTTTAGCCCAAGAGCATTTTTTAACATAACAAATATTGTATCCCCTAAAACGGATAAAAATATGTAATATACAAAAATATACTCAGTTTTATCCAAATTAGAGAGAGGGCCTACTTGTTCCGAACTATTATATTAAATACATTAAATCTGTTATATATTAATGCAAATGTGTATTTTTCAGATTTCAAAAATGCTGGTTCTCTACATTTTATACATACTTATTTGTGTACAAATCATTTAATGAAATGGTTACTTTAATTAGTTACTTACATAGATTTTAGTATTAATAGTCCTATATGTACCAATTAATTAATCAGTAATTACTAGAAAATAAATAAAAATAGATTTTCACTGTCTAAACATTTAATGCGCCATACTGTAGCCAGTAACTTACAGATAAGGATAATTATAATGGTTTTATTTAGAATGGTTCTTCTTAATTTATTTAATATTTCAATATCTTATACAATTCAAACTGTTAATAGAGTGGTATAGTTGTCTGAAATAGAACGTATGAAAGAAAAGAGAGATGAGTCCTTTGTCAATGTTCGGTAGACGTATATTCGTTTTGACTGCCTGTGAGTTTTTATTTATCTTAAAAACGTTTCCAGTTAAGTTGTTTTGAATTTTTAGGACTTGTATCGCAAAATCGATCTTTTCAATTTTAAATTGTATATGCCAATACAGTATTTTTCATTCTCTTTACTTTATAGCTTAACCGTATTTTTATACTGCACTTATACTCCATACATCACACTTTTATGTATTCGTTTCTTTTCGCGTCGATGTTCCCTGATACACTGAATTATTTTCTGCAGAAATAATTTTTTACCTCTAATAAAAATTATTGAAATAATATTTTATAACTTAAAAACTCTTTCTCAATTTATCATTAAAAAAAGTGTAAGATATACTCGATTAAAACGAATGTACGGAATAATCTTACCTCAGAATCTATTATTTACTCCACGCTCATTTGAATCTATTAGTGAAGTAAAGGAGTGCAATTCTGCCCTTATATTTGTAAAACTATAATTATCTTAAAATTTGCCTTTATCGTAAAAAGCAAACATACAGTTAATGAATAACGTAACGCTATCGATTATGCAGCGGCGTCGGGATAGGAAAGATAATTCAGTGTCTCATTTGCGTTGACTGAATAAGTTATCTATACACATTTTGTATGTTTTCTATATCTTACATTATAAGTTCCATACTCGTCTTTACAACTAACGTAGAAGATATTCAGGGAACATTAAAGTTTTGTCTATGTTTATACATTTTATACCGATGTGTCATCTCTTCTATATTGCACATACTTTTATATATTTTGTTAAATTAAACTATAATATTACATATTAAAATACAAATATGAGTGAATTAAATTCAACGAAAGTCATTCCAGCAAAATACAATGTACCAAGAAATGTGTGTATATTTGACACGGTTTATTATAAAGTTTATAAATACACATACTTAATAACTGGATTTTGGCCTTATCAAGAGGTGTATCAACAATTACTTATCTTTTGCCTACATGTATTAATAAGCTCTGGGAATACGGGAGGACAGGTACTCTCGTTTGTACAATGGTTATTTAGTTTATCACGAATAGAAATAATGCAGTGTATTTAATTAATAAGGTCACAATCGCCTTTTTGTATCTACTATTAAAAAGTGGACTATCTCACTTACAACTAAAATTAACAACAATTCATCAATATGTGTATTCTTCTTAATTGTTTAGGATATACTTTTATCTCTATTAGGTCTAATTTCTTACAGCTGAATTATCTACGAAAAAATAAAAATAATTTCGATGAAATATTTACAAATGGAGCGTATGCTACTCTGCATATGTATTTATATATTTTACGTTTGCATCGACTTTTTTATTATAAGAAAGTATGTTTTAGTAATTGTTTTATGTTTTTCAAAATTAAAACACTTTAAACACTAGAAATGGAGAAACTTAAGTTAAGAGCAACACAACTAATTACTTTTAAAAGTAATTAGTTGTGTTGCTCTTAACTTTAGCGTTACGAAAGGTTAGATGGACAGGAGTGGGAAATGTCGAGTCTGGGGATTGTGAGCTTTTTTGTGAAGGCACGGAGATGCATAATTTTAGTACAGGTTTGTTAGTCCATATGGATATTCTCTACTTGAAATTCTCCTCATAGTGACACAAATAATCAAATAGATCATGAATTAATTGATAAATGACAAGTATAACTAATGGTAGATCTTCCGGTGGAGTGGATTGTAATTTTGACCATTTTTTGGTAATAGTTATTATTAGAGAACGCTTTTCATCCAAATCGAAGAGAACAGTAAGAATAAGAATATTGGAGGTATGTATTTAGGCATAAATGGCAAGTTAATAGTAGATTCCAATGTTGCATTAGATAGGCGGAAGGATTACTTTAGCGTTATTCTAAACGTGCAAATGAGTTCTGACACGAATAGGGAACAAGTAGAAATCCAGACCGCAAAACAATTAGTATCTGAACCAAGTATAGCAGAGGTCGCGAAACTTAAAAATTATAAAGTTCCAGGTATATACACAATCTAATCGGAATTAATACAATACGGATGTTGTACATTGATGCAACAAATATATTATTTTATAGTAATATTTTTATATAATAAATTATGGGAAATTGTGATTAGTTTTGATATTCCACAGAAGTTAACAAGTCTTGTTTTGTTAGGAGATTCTAGACAAACGGTAAGCACTCCGAAAAAAGTATACGATGAGCGAATGAAAACCATCCGAATGTATTGGGAAGAATTTAGAGATAGGTTATCAAACGTGTGATAGGGTACATAAATTCAAATATTTAGGAACAATCGCCATTGATAAAAATTATAGTTTGCTTAGTTAAGTTAGTGAGTTAAATTCTTTTTTATTATAAAAAATACATACATTACAAACTTCACTGAATATTGATATCCCATCGTACTATTAGAAGTTACTAGTTGGAGTCATTCAGGCAAATTATTCCATTAATACAAGGAACAGTTATTTTTTTAAAATTTCAGTTTTGGATGCGTTAGATTATTTTAAAAAGTCAGTTAATAAATAATTTTGTATAAAAACTAAATTATAAATTAATTACCATAATGTATAATGTTTTCCATTTCTAAGTTTATTGTTTTCCATGGTCGTTACAACATGTTAGAGTGTTATGTTCGAGCCACAATGTCATATTGAGGCTTCATAGTATTAAGTGGGCACACTAGTTCTTATGTTCCAGTGGTGGCAGTTGCAGTGAACTTAACTGAACATTTTTCTCTATATGATTTCATATAAATTCGAAATTGAGTAGTTAAAATGTAATAAGACTTTAAAATCAATTGACATATTTTAAATACTATTACGAAGAAGATTTGAACCAATATACTTATGTTGTATGATACTATGCGGCTCATCATAGTAACTAAAACCACCAGAACAATCTTTAAGTTGTAGAAATCATACATAAATGTTTAATTCAATTATACATAATATATACATGTAATGTGTAGTAAAATAGTAACTAACGTTTCATTGCATGCAGTTAAAAAAGTTGCACGATGAGATTAAAAACGACTGGATGTACTTTGAATGTCAGAAAGATCGTACGATATTGCACAAATATACTTATGATACTACATATTCGATACAATTAATTGCAGGTATTATTCATGGAAAATATGTTTTATGCTCATAACTTCTTCATTATAGTTTACTTTTTCATTAAGCTTTATATATATTTTGCATTTTATCCCTTTTAATCTAAATTTGACAACAAAAATATAGTCTTATAATCACTTTGAATTAAATTTGTTTTCTAGGATTATCCTTCATAGCTGGGGTGCTCTCTACTTTGACACCGCTTTTACCGAAAGTTCTTGACATTGTGAAACCATTAAATGAACCTCGTCCAGATAGATTAATATTTAATCTTGAATTTGTTTTTATCACAAACTCAGTTTTCTTTGTGAAGTACGCATTTAATGCGACTGGTGCAATAGGATGTGCATTATATATTCTTGTTTTATATAGTACTTTTATCATGCTATCAAATCACGTTTGTGCTAGATTTTCTATAGTTATGTGAGAATCTAATTTTATATTAATAAACGTGCAATTAAGAAACAATTTCTTTTATTAAAAACGCAGTATAATTATAAAGTAATATGCATGATAATTTAAGATCGAAATGGATAGAAACACAGACAAGTCATTTGTTCTTTACGGCTAATGTAAAAGATCTCCACGTATGTGTAAAATCCCATGTAAGAGCTATAGAGTACGTATTGTATTTACCAAATTTATTGAATTTTCTTTTGTTTCTGACAAATATGTATATTAAATATTTGTATTATTACTTAATAGGTTTTCTGAAATGGTAAGAAACTATTGTCAAATTCCAATATTTTTCGGTGGTCTTTCTATGATCTTGATGTTGAGTTGTACTTGTTTCGCGGTAAGAAAAAAGTTAAACAATGATTTTTATATCCCTGACACTAGGTGTAATCGATCGCCCTGGAACAAATATACGAACGAAAATATGTATATATTTTCAGATACATTTTAATTTAAAAACACCTTCAAATTTGCCTAAATTAATTTCAATAGCTTGTCTTGCACTGTTTTACATTTATGGTGGTGCTAAACTGGGCGAACAACTGTTAGATCACTCCAGAATGTTCAAATACTATTGGTAAATATAAAGTATTTTATGTTAATTTATATCTTAAATCCAATGAATTAAATACCAGTGGTTGGGACAAGTCATCAAAAAATAATGTCAATACACAAAATTAATCAAGTAAACCAAATAGATACTTTCGTAACGTTTCGCCCTTTTGTATAGGGCATCTTCAGATAATCTATAAAATTTTCAACATATTTACATAATTTTAAAAATAATCACAATAATTGAGTTAATATTTTGATAAATACATTTCGCTCTAAGATATTGATAAAAAGAAATTATAAAAATAATAAATTAAATGTTACTTACATAAACTGTTATAAATTAAAAAATCCACTAATAGTATAAAAAAAGGCGAAAGCTTACAAAAATATATATTTGATATATTTGTTTAATTTTTTTGTATTGACATTATTTTTTGGTGTCTTGTCCCAACCACTGATAATTAATTAATTGGATTTATATATTTGTGGGAAGAAGTCAAATTCTCAACGTTTATAATTTATATTTTAATGATAGTCTATTAGGGATGTGTACATTATTATTATACAAATTATATTAACATTTAATCAACAGTTATGCATCACCATGGTTCAATTGGTCTACAGACATGAGAAAAATACTGTATGTTGTCTTGTCCAGATGTGATATCCCATGTAAATTTACAGGTTGCAATATATTTATAGTATCATTAGAGTGGTTTCTCAAGGTAATTTATAATTTAATTAAATTTTTTAGTTATGTGTAGCTAATCTTTTATTATATCAATCAAAATTTGGGTTTTTAGGAACCTTTTTAATTTATTAAAATTAATATTTAACTTTTTAAATTGTTAGGTGATACAGAGTTCTTTCACATATTTTACTGTCTTTCGATCTTTAACAGATTGAACAATATATCAAGTGTAATAACTTTCACAAAAGGGTCAATAATATTAATAAAACTATTATTTTGTATGAATTTAAAATAAATCCGCCGTACCAAAAATTCTAAATATTTTTCATATTTTTATAATAAATTATTATTATATTTTATTATTATATTGTACCATTATCTACACAGAGAGAAATGGATAGTTAACTTTGCAATTCTAGATGTCTCAATAGGGGACAGTAAAAGTGGATTGTAGATGTTTACAATCTGCATTGCCAAGATAGCAATCTGTATTGCGAAGGTAGCAGTTTTAAATAGCTAAATTACAATCTATATTGCTAGCTTTGCAAAACAGATTGCTAACCTTGCAATGCAGATTGTTACTATCTACAATCCACTTTTCCTGTCCCCTATTGAGAGATCTAGAATTCCAAAGTTACGTATACATTTCTCTCAGTGTATTTAACACTTTTGTAATGTTAATGTAAACATTACGTTTTAACGAATTTAAGAGTATTAAAACTATTATCACGATGCACTTTATAAATTAGTAATTTATACAGCAAACATTAATGAATTGCAATATTCAATCTGAACATGATTTTGGATTTAAAACGATTCAATATGTCCAATAGATTTTTTGAATTAAGGAATGTAATCTTAAAAAGCAGTTGTACATTTTGATGATGTATTTATTTTAAATAAAATGATATAATGTATTAAGTGTTATGAATTTCTATCAATTAAATAATAAATAATGTTTCATAATAGAGTCGACAAAATCATTCTTGGAGTGTAGCTTATACTGCATTGCAGTAATGAATGTTACTAAATAGATTAAAGCCATCATCATAATTAGATCAGTACACTTTTCTTTCTGTTAATTAATATCGCGTTGTTATATACAATTTATAAATAATATTACACTTTTTCAATCATAATTAATATGTTAATTCCACAACGTGCAAAATTTATCAAATTTTTTAGACACTGAAATATAATTTTTATTATATATTTTGAGGGCATATTTTTCAACACTTAAAACTATAGTACCTTGTTATACTTTGCCTTTAACTTTGTTGTGAGTCTTGCACGACCCACTTTTACACGTACTATTAAGAGAACTGGAATCGATTATTTTACGTCGAATTCTCGATATTACTTATTTATGACTAGTGATGTTAGAACTTACAAAAAAATACAATCATATCTCAATTAAAATGCTTCTTTTTTGTACAAAATAAATATTCTTTGAAAAATCTAAGGGCTTCATATGGAAAACTGATTACGCTTGTTTAACGAACTATATAGAAAACTGAATGTACCCCTATGGCATGCATGAAGGGACGCCTGATCGTTTTCACAGATTGAATAGGTAGAACAGATAGAAACTAAACTCAATAATGAAAGTATAATGTATATTTATTGATACATTCATAGAAAACATTGGAGCGAGAAGAATAAATATATCAATTAAAATAATTTTCTTTACTCTTGAAAATCTGTTGAAAAGATATTGGAAACTATTGAAAACGTTGTTAATGCAATAGTTTTTAAATAGTTTCTCGTTCTTCATATACTAAACATTATCAGATAGTATTTAATTAAGGTATACAATAATTGACCTAGTCGAGCTGTGATTCATTTTATTGATTGATTAAATTATTAATAATTTTTGCAAAACTTAGAATAAATATGTCTCTGAATTTTATTGATTATATTTCTAATTTTAGAAACTTTCTTATCGACACACTTATTTGTATTTGCTAATAATGGAAGATCACAATTTTATTTTTAGAAATATTTAGAATCTTTGACGTGTTCTGCAGTACAGTAGTTGACTTATTAAATTTTCTAAGTTATCAATATTTTTCTAGAAACTTCGATGACACAGATATTCAGAGTAATTGTCATTCATTTTTGTTAATGAAACAGAATTGGTTTTCTGAGTGATTAAACACGTAGGTGTAAAATGATTATGCAAAACGTAAAGAACATCACTCCCATTAGAACCTGCCGGGAAATCATCATTGCTATTTCAATATCTGAACTTTCGGATGAGTTGTGTCACACTATTGCGATGCGAATTATATGTCTCTCTATTCTGCTCCACTTCCGCGAATATACATCCACCGAAATAGCATGAAACATCATGCGGCTTTCCTTTCAGATACCGGTAGCCACAAGTTCTCAAGGCTGATCTTCCAAGATCATTTCGTACTAATTGTCTTGGCGTTTCTAGCTGATATAAATTTAATTCATTGGTCATATGAATTCGGATAACATGCTAGAAACTCCAAATGCTAAATATTATCGTATTAATCTTGGTAATGATTCAACCAAATTATGTAGTTGAACCAATTTCGTGAATCATTTTTAAAATTGAATATTAACTACACGAATAATAAATAATTAATAAAATTGTATGAAAGAGAAAGTTTTTCAACTTTAAGACTATTTAAATAAGCCACGATATTTAGTGTCGGTTCGAATATGCAATTATTAATGAATTAATAATATATGTTTAATTTGTATTATGTAATTCTAAAGGTTGAATTTTTATACATTTTTTATATTATTTCATAACTGGGAAGATTCTTCCTTCAAAACTGTCAATTAATTAAGGTTCTATAAATCAATAATAGGTCATTAATACTTTTTTTAATTGTGAATATTCACACGTTGTAAAAAATTAAATATTCAAAATGATACAAATTATAATAAATCTTGAATAAAATAATTGAGAATAATTGTTGCCATATCAAATGTCGACATTTGATAATCATATGTTTTAAATTGCAACCAGCATTAATTTTATCATTTCACAAAATCAAGTATCATGTTCGTACGTTTTTTAAAGTCATACCCGAAAAGTGATAGAATGTAATTTACGAGTATCTGCGTTCTATCGTCTGCAGAACTATAGTCTCGTGCTTCGTGTTGTGACGTATGTACTTTGGCGCGATAAAATTAAACATCCGAACGGACAGTCATGCTGGGTGGGGTGTTACGTGCATCATTCGCTCAACAAGGTAAAACAGCGTTTGCAGAACTCAGATCGGTGTTTGTCTCCGCGTCGATAATACCAACTTCTCCTCGTTTCGCTTATCAGGGTGATATGTATTTGCAACGAACAGCGTCGATAAGCTTCAGTATTTACTCAAGTTTTGCCCCAAACATTCGATAACTCTCGTCAGAACAACAGCTTTTCGTAATACGAATCTCGTATTCTTCGTCGTGAATTTTTCCGCAAATTGACGAGCAATTTAAATTCACCGATAAACGCGAGTGCAAAAGTTGCGTGTCTTCGTTAACGAGATGAGTGATATTTGTCGATTGTACTTTGAATCCCAGCTTTGTAATGTAAATGAGCGACATGGGGCGAAAATAATGAAGAGAAAAAAGCAAGCCTTTGCTGAGGAAGCAACGTAGTTCAAATGTAATGCAATATCAAGAGAAACATGAGTGCTCCGTGGCCTGTACAACGTGGAAGATTTCATGGGAACCCATTTAAATGTAAAACTTTGGTGAGGTTCAAATAAGACTCTTCGATATTAACACATTAGGATTATTCAAGTTTTAAGATGAAAGTATTCGACTCTAAAAGGTGGAATGATTAATACACAGTCAGTGTT
>JABFOW010000520.1:0-11466 GCA_022817725.1 Archaeoteleia sp. ZL-2020 | reverse complement strand
ATCTTATTATTTGCATAGCGAACTTATTACATGTGACAGCTCCTTTTTTTCTCGAATGAGAAGTTTACAAGGCACAGATTACAGAAGTATGGAGGATATAAACAGATATGAATATTTCCTATTCTCGTGCACATTCTCATGTCGTCATTTTTCATATATAAAAATTAAAAGTATGGGAGATCCTCCAGATAAGACAGTCGAGCTGTCCTGACCGTAGGTCGGTATTGGAGACTTAAATACTAAGTATCTCCCGAAATTCGTCTTACACATTTGTCAATTCTTCTGTCTGTAGTTTTGGTATATACAAATTAACGTGTTTCGCGTAGTTCACATCAAATTAATAATCTAATAAATTCGGTTTAATGCGTTCACCATGCATCTGAATGTTTTTCACCCACCTGATCTGAACAGTAATTCTGAGCATTTTAGATTGTTCGGGCAATCAGAAGTACGCACGGTTTGTGTTTGAACGAAACACATACACAAACTGGGTTAGACGTATGCACTACTTCCAGGAATAGCTATTATTCTTGTGGAATTGTGTTCAAGATCAGGGGTATTAAAATTTTTTACTGTGAACAGACAATCCATACTGATGGAAGTCTGGACGTGAGAAAAAGAATAAAATACAACGCCAAAAATATTCAGAAAACCATGCAACCGAAAATATCACGAATGCGTAATCGCTGTTTACAATGCAAGTATATCCGTAACTGAGAATTTGTTTCAAAATAGAATCACTCTACTTCCCGAAACACTAACAAATAAAACATAATATGTTTCCTGTGTGTTATGGTTCCATATTATATTATTATAGTTTGTCTAAATTATCGCTGGTGTGGAATCCTCCTTTTGCCAAATCTCCTGGATTCTGATAATTCCAAGTGGGTTCCGTCATTGGCCTCATTTTATCTGGTGAGCTACTTCCACAAGTGTAGGCATCATTTTATACTAAACACCCTGTATTTCGTACATGGATGGCATCAACGGATTGCAATCTATCTTCTCTCCTGTTTTCTTCAGGGTGTGTGTTCTAGCTGTTAGAAAGTAAGAGTCGTTTCCTTTGTTGACGGCTAACTCCGGATTACATCGTTCTATTTTCTGACGTGTACTTCTACTGAAACGCATTTAATTATTTGCGCTAACTCGCCTGTAATGAGGGCCATATATCCGGGTCCCTTCATATAGTTAAATGCAAATTCGTCTGGGCGAATGGATGCAATGCTCTATGCGTTGAGGATTATTTGCTGCTACAGATGACACTTCTGCAATAGAATATCTTTTTATAAATTCTAGATCTGCGTTTTCATGTGTCTAACGACATAAGCAAATTTGCTATTAATATATGTAAATAGATCGTGGTCGTGGGCTCTCAGTGCTGAGGACCCTTTAAAGAATTGTCCTTTTGAACCTTCCATAAGAACTAGCTTAGGGGGTTTATCAATGTATATCCACACAAATGTTCGGTTCCTTCTGCGGCCAAGGCGAAAGTGATATCTCTCGTGGTGACCGAATAGATAGTCTGTGCGTATTGTTCGGACTGGTCCGTCAATTTATTCGCCAATCCGTCGTATAGACCTGATATCGATTAAACATGTAAGAATCGTTCGGCAATGTTTCCCAAAAAGCTGTGGCCCCATTGTAGTCGGCGCACTTTCCTGGTTGTAGGGGACAAATGGTACCACTGCCTTGTCGAACTTGATTCTCTCGGAGTTGTACCTGAGCTTCGTAGTCGTGCAAGAGTACCGTTATTGGTGTTTGCACCAATGCCTTATTCCAGGTTCCGTAGGTATCTGAATAAGTTGTTCCTTCGCATGTTCCGTCACTGTTGATCGATCCAGCTAACACGGCAACGTGGTGATTAGTGTAATTGGGTTTGTTGCTATCTAATATGGCTCCGGCCACGCGTCCTGTCGTTGTCAGTTCCCGGCATTGATCCCATGATACATCCGATAGATACTCTGCGTTTCCGTTAGTTACTGCAGATATGTGCGAATACATTCCGCATCGGTGTATAGTCCGCTGCAACTGGATGCTGCATCGTACTACGTGCATGATGGCGAAGTCAGTGATCTGTAATAACTGCAGATATACTTGAATTTTGTTTACTAATGGTTCAGGAATGTCACACACGCCAACTTCTCTAAGGGCGAGGCGTGAAACATTCATTGTCCCACAATCGTATCCAACCAAGCCTTCAGTTGGCTTTGTCAATTATAACGTCAAAAATATCAATGGTCTCAACACGGGGCGAGTGAGCACGTGTTTCACAGATTTACCAAATGCGCTAATACCCTTTACAAATCGTTTGACCGTTCGACAATCGCTCGCGTTGTTTCCGGGTGTTTTACAATATAAGCCATACCACGACAATTTTTTGCCTCGTGGCCCGCGCTGTTACATAACTGGCATTTTACCTTCGAACCTTTCAATATGTTACAATATAAAGTTTTATGCCCTGGTCTTTCGCAAATCGCGCATCTAGTGGCTTGGTCTTCTCTGAGGGACAAGCGCCTTCTTGAATGCAGGCTGTCCTGAACGTGCAGATTACTCTCAATATCAATTGCTTTCTTTCCCGCGGCAGCAAATGTTGTCTCTTTCTCCATTAATATATATATATCATGTCTTAAGCCCAGCGTAAATGCCTAGACGACTTCTAGTTCAATCTCGTCCTTACGTTCCTGCGTAAGCTCCTCGTTTCTTGCTGCTCTGAGTGCGTCTATTATTGCGTTATTTCATTCGCGAGTACGAGTTAAGTATGAAGGTACATCTTCGTCCGATTGTTGGCAAAGATTGTCCAATTTTCTCCTGAATGCATTTGGTGATTCGCGAGGAGCATACATGGTTTTCAAATTGTTCAAATTGTCAATAGTCAAATTGTTGACCCCGTACCATTTCCAATGCGCCATCTCTTAATTTAGTTCTCAAATTTAATATCAGTCCTTTCTCGGGCTCCGTTGGGAGCATACCCTTTGCAACCTCACAACCAGCTGCAAATTGGCGAAATATCGCGTAATCCTTTTGTCCCGAAAATCTGGGTACCAATTCGATGACATCCCTGAGGCGTACGCCATACCTATCGTCATACCTATCGCCATACCTATCGATTTTCTCACTGTTCCGAATTAACGGTCCAACCCAATGGATTGCGACGAAGGTCGCGAGTTGGTGGGGAAGCTTAATCTTCGCGAAAACTAAAGTTATGAATATCTTCCAGATGTGTTTCTCGCGACACTGTAGTTATCGCGGGTGATCTACACAATGCTCGACCCGGTAGAATGGGGTCCAATAAATTGGGATCTACAGCGATGACGGTTTTTGCTGTTTGACTCCTTGTTGTTACTCTATTAGGAGTATTTTGGGACATTTTTTATGTCCAATCATTCTAAAGGTTATTTAATAATAAAGGAAAATGTACTTGAGGTGTGTTTTATGTAAATATGTGTGTTCCCTTTTCCTTTAATTTTCTTTGTTTATTGCCTATTTTATATACCTTTAAGCAAAGGTATCCAGCAAAAAGATTTATTACAATATTCATTGGCTTATTCTATTTATCAGAGAAAATTACAAATTATTCGTGGAATACAAGGTACAATATTCTTAATCTAAATCTACTATCATTACATTGTTCTCCGTTAAATCTATACTACCTTCATATCCTCAAAGGGTTTTTCCGAACTATTCGATTTTTCCGTATCGTTGCTCGCGTGATATATTATAATATTACGGACGCCAACTGGCTCCTCTACGTTTTCTTTTATACTTTCAGTCGCATGATTAATTATTCCCGACTTGTTAAAATAACCATTCTCTTCTATTTCAGTGTTCGTAATTACTTCATTATCATCCGCGTCGCTAAATCTTCAATCTTCGTTCGCGATACTATTTTCAATGTCGTTTTCAATGTTATTTTCTTCGTTGCTAATCTCCCTATTCTCGTATACTTCAATGTTATTTTCTTCGTTGCTAATCTCCCTATTCTCGTATACTTCAATGTTATTTTCTTCGCCACTATCATAATACTCTGTATCCCGATTCCCTATGCTACTATTATCCGAGATATCAGAATTATACTCTTGCGTCGTATCGTCATCGTCAATTAATGTGTTACTTTCTTCGTTACGCGAATTTTCCGCGGCCTTTCGTATACCTTCTTCTTCTATTTCCACGTCGGATATATGGGGGTCACGATCCCGGGTTTCTCTGTTTTCCGCGTTATCGGTATCGCATGAATAAGCGTTATCTCTGGAGTTTCGTGCGATTCTCGAAAATCTTTATCCTGTTGACGGTAGTAAGCTAAAAACAACATAAGTTTCAAATATCGATACATAATAAAATTTCATCGCACTACTATGCGACCTCCTTTTCACTTCATACTTAATTCCACATAATCTTATATCCACTGGGAATTTTGTCAATATTTTTTAGAAGTAATTTATGTTTCTTTCAACGTAATAATATTTCTATGTATAGTATTTGATTCTTTGTGTTACACTAACCCCATAAAAATCGGCTGTATTTCGTCTTTAATAAAAATAAAATATGAATATTTGATTTCTGAAAAGTATAATACTTACGAGCAATACTCATTGTAGTCTGTTCAACGACCTTTGACTGGGTAAAACGCATAATTCAATATAAAACAAGCATAAAACAACTTCTGTTCTCTTTTCTTTTCAAAATTTTATATAAAATATCCAAAATGAAGAATCACGATCCATTGTCTCAAAAATGTCTTTTACTGAACTGCGTCAATTTTTATAATGTTTGTTTTATAAAATACCGCAGTTTTCAACAAAACAAGAATAATTTCCAAACTTTGTCCTTTCTTTTCTCAAACTTTCACAGAATATGCTAAAATGACGAACGATCAAACAATTTAGCTCAAAAAAAGTCCTCTACTCTGCTGCGCCAAATTTTTAATGTTTGTTATACAATTTGATGCAGCCTTTAATAAAACAAGAAAATTTTCTTCCAATATTTCTTCTGTCTCAAATTTTTATACGTCTTCGAATACGATTTTTGTGCACATTTCAATAAATACTAGAATTATTTTCAAAATAATTCCAATTATTTTCATAATTCCTTTTCCAAAATCTCCTAAACGACGAACCAACAATTTACCTGCCTCAAAAATGTCCTCCACCGCACTGCGCCAATTTTTTTAATATTTGTTACGTCGAGGGACGCCACAATCATATAAGAAAACTATAGCAAGTTTTACCAATTGCTATAACCTCCCTTGTTAAATATCTTACACTATATTTATGCGACCTCGCAGTCTAGGTCGCAGAGGAATAGGGAATTTTGAGATAGTGGTTGGTGATTCCTCGATTATGGAAACTTGTCATGAATTATGAAGATTTTTATTCTACATTATACACTTAATTTATTCAATGAAAGAATGAAAACATCAGAGTCATAAATATGGATGTCACGAAAAAAATGCTTACACTTGTCCCTGATAATTCGCGGTCTCACAGATGCCTGCTTTTGCCACTACGTAGCCTCGCTTTTGATGGCTGGGTTAAGCTGCGAGACTCCTCCTGAATACGGATGTGCTCACCTCCCTTTGTCGACCCTGGTCCTTGGCGTAACAGGCCGTCTCAGGCTTTCCTCGTGGATATCGTGGCTAGCTCCTCCTTGTTATTCGCCTTACCAGACGACACCAATGTTAACGGTTGGCTGGAATATCGGCTTTTCACCTTTTGGTTAACACTTCCTTGTTTCGGTGAACTTCCGCACTGAATTGATGTCCGATTTTACGAAGACCACTAGCTCGACAGAGTAACAGAGAATGCTCTCGATAATTTCTAGGGCGGCGATATTTCACGTATGCACTTGTACGATAACTGAGTAATACGAATGTATAGTGATGAAACGAAATCAACGCGACTGTGATGCAGTGACATTTCCTCTATGATCTAACGGACAGTGAATGGTCCCCGGATGTAACTTGTATAAAGACTGAGTAGATACTGTCGAAAATGGTATGTGAGCTATGGGGAAGTCTGGCTTAGCTTTTTATGTCGTCCGAAAATCCTGGGTGGGGGTCGATTTTGTTCTAGAACAATCTGGTCTCCGTTATGTTCTCGCCTATTTGGCGTCTGATTGCTGATTCATTTCCTTGTCCGCTCAAAAAAAGGGTTCTGCATGGGCTGCTTTTCACACGAAGCGGCAAAACACAAAGCTGGCGGTCCCTTGAATCGTTGTTAACTGGAAAATGCAGGCCTCGGCTTGCTTCTATACGAAATTTATGATTCTTATTTTTTATGCAAATGGCTATGCGTCACATCTCCGACTGATTCATAAATGTTAACAATAATGACGCATCCATTTAACAGTATTCATTTCGCAGGTTATTATAATATATACTCCTATGTAGGTTTATAACTAAACAATGCAATATATATTTTATCATGCAATATTATAATTTCATAATGATTAATTCAATGCCAATGCATTGTATAATGATGCTTCTAGTAATAATTAATACATAATTTATAATCTAAACAATATCTATGTTCATTAATTCGTAATTTTTTTATAATCTGAACAATATAATATTAAAATGCATGTTATAATAATTATTAATAGATTTTCTTAATCTAAACAATATAACATCAAATGTGTTTCATAGTAATAATATGTTTCTTAAACTAAACAATATAACATCAAATGTGTTTTATAGTAATAATATGTTTTTTAATCTAAACAATATAACATCAAATGTGTTTTATAGTAATAATATGTTTCTTAATCTAATCAATATAATATTAAAAGTAATTTATAATAATACGCAATATGTTTCCAATCTAAGCAATATAGTATTTTATAATAATAATATGTTTTCAAATGCAACAATATAATATTAAACGTATTTTATAATAATACGCAATATGTTTTATAATAATTAATATAATAATAATTAATATAATACTAAATGTATGTTATAATAATTATTAATACATTTTCATAGTCTAAACAATATAATACTAAATGCATGTGTGACGGTGCATCGATGCCTTGCACCGTCCTGACCCTTTATACATAGTTCGTCCGTCCCGTAGGTTTAAGATATGCCCGTTGGCATATCATTTGACGAGGCGCTTTACGACGATAAAACATCTCACTTAGCATCGCGTGACAGGTAGCAGACAGTATGCGGTCAACTGCCCTGTCGCGCAAAGTTGGGGCTGGAGTAATCACCAGCGCCACGTTCACGACGCCGCCGCGCGCGGAGTGGGATCGCTTCCCCGACGCTCGCTGCGCGAGAGGGGACGCGATGATAGCTCAGGCGTCATAATAGCAATTCTTCTATGGTATAGAATATTTGTCATACTGCAATAGTAAACTTGACTTGCTGGTACAGCTAAACTCATGCAGTACATTTGTTTCGCTGTGTTAGTATAGAACTCTCGCTGTCCGCATATTAATGCTTTGACTATGCTGGACCAGCTAGTATTCAAGCTAACACAGCGAAACTGTTTTTTCCGTATGCAAACTATATTTTTGATTATATATTTTTTAAGAATCACACTATTTCTTATACACTAAAAAACGCGTCGTTTATCGTAATCGAATATTTTTGAGTACGCAGTATTTCATTAAGTTAACGAAATTATTAAATAATGATGTTGGTGTAAACGAATTTAATTATCATTACCGAAACTGACAGTTACAGTAACTAATATGTTTCATTTATTTTATGGACAACTAAAAAATAAATTTCGCGCATGCGTTCTGTGGAGGTTTCGAACTTTTCAAAACTAACGCATGTAGTGTTTAAATGATAATAGTAAGTATATGAATACCCATGAATACCGTAGTAGAAATTTAAATAGGGCTGAGATGATGGCCCTTTGAGGACGGAACCTGATCAGGCCTTGATAAGGCTTCCACTGAAAATCGGATGCCTGACAGCAATTCGGGTTTTAAAAATATACTGAATTACCCATAATAATTACATGATAAAAACGCCGTCACGCGAACACTTCCGCTCGCCACTCAATTTTCAATTATACTCGTGTATCTTCGCCATCGTGGACGCTAATCTCGCTAGGCCGGGCCAGTATCGATACGCGATCGCGATATGTCTCATGGGGATAAATAGTTTTCAGGATCGACATCCCAATGCCGCCACGCGTCACGCGTGAATATGCAACGCGTGAGTATATCACGCGAACTAATATGTAACTGCTGTATAGTGCTATATTTAGTGTTGCTTGCTATCTAGCATTTCCTATTAATAATGTGCAAGTGCAAAGTGAATGAGGTTTATTCGGTCACACGCATCCTTATCCCTATATCATTTCCATTCCGGCTGCTCGAGGGAGAGCACTCGCACTCCGTTCCCTGGAAAACACCTTCAACTAAAAAAAAACTAAAGTGCTATTCGAGGCATAGCACTTGATGGCACTTATGTAACAACAATTATGTAAAGACAATTATTTATTACATAGCTTTTTACATTTATAAATATAATGTTTATAAGATTATACTTATACATATTTACTTAAAGATGTTAGTTACTGGTGATTAAATGCACTTTGATAAATATTCCTTGCATCGACTTCTCAAAAGTAATCAGAATGCTAATTTGCATCCAAATTCACTTGTACAATTTATTAAAGTTATTAAATGAGTTTAAGAATTAAATTGTAACATTCAGTCATTTTGGCAAACTCAGACAACATTTAAATGAAAAATATGTACAGTATTAAATACCCTGCTGAAAATAACTTATAGAAAAGTATAGAAAATACATCTTAAACTTATCTATGTGCGTGCTTGTTCCGCTTTTTCATATAGAAAAGTTTAAGATTTGGGGACAAAATATATGCATTTCTGTAAATTTCTATAACGAACAAGGTATATATATACGTGTATAGAAAAGTTTAACATTTCTATACCTCGTTTGAAATGCACAGATTTTGTCCTCAAATCTTAAACTTTTCTATATACAAAAACAATAAGAGCGTACATAGAAAAGTAAGAACCTATACTTTTCTATAGGTTCTTACTTTTCTATGTGGGTTCTTGTTCCGCTTTTTAATATAGAAAAGTATAAGATTTGCGAATAAGATTCCCGATTGTAAAATCCCAGGTAGGTATCCTAATAGGAATCTCATGGGTATTTGAGTTGGGTAAATAAACCCATGGGAAATCTTCCCACGGAAATGCAAACAGACTAGGACCTCTAAGTGTTTTGTAAGTTAGTTTTTATTATTTTTGATAAATTGAAGAGATGTTTAAATTTGCATCCTCATTGTAATTTCATTTCAACCTTTAATCACCTAATTTATTTGAGTACAATATAGCTATTTTGTGGAATAATGTTATGGGACTTATTTAAGGCTATTGTTAGGGATACTTATTAACAGTATGAACAATTACGATTATTACTTAGCCTTATTCGGTGATGTCATTCCTTTTTTGACTGTTTTTATGTATATATTAGATTTTTTAGAAATGTTTATCAGGAATATTTGGTCGGTATTTTTTAGAGTGATGGATTTTTAGAGAGATGGATTTTTTTTAGAGAAACAGCACTTAGCTCCCTTTTCTTTTGAGGGAGTTGCTGCGGATTTATATTAGGGCCTATTAACGGAGTGGCAATGTCTATCGCGTGTTTGATTCAGTCGGTTAGCCCCCGGACAGCTTAGTCAATATCGATATGTTTTTGTGAATTTGGTGAAAATTAGTGTATTAGTGTACACGTTAAATAGTTATTAAACAGTTTCCAATCTGTTTTAGCTATGTTTTAATTCTTTTAGTTGTTGAAGGGTGCACGTTTAAGTTTACATTCATTAAAACAAGGTAGTCGTCGGAATCTAATTCATGTAAAATTTCTAATTTATAATCGAAGTTAATTTTCTTAGTTATAGTAACGTAAAACTTAATTACCAGTTTGTTAATATTATATTGGTTAATTACCAGTTTGTTTTATATATCTTTAATAATTCATCAACCTCCTTAAAACTCATACAGTCCACTTCTATCTACGAATCAGTAGTTCTTCAGCTTTAAGTTGTTTCCTCCTTCGTAAACCTTTCTACTTCGCTTTTATTCATTGGATCGGATTTCCAGCAACAGCCGCGGTTCATCAGAAGATTTTGGGACGAATTAACTCAGAGGACATCCACATTTATTCATTTACATTTACAGAAATTCTTATCACCTCTGCATTCGACAATTCATACCATTATAACATCAATCTTCTACAATGATCATAATAATCCGCATAAATATACATAACATTAGCTCGCATGAATTGTCAGTGTGTAACACGCGAGTGCACGATAAGTCAAGGTGAACACTTGTCTCTCACTGTTGCCAGTTAAGGCAACTGCAACCGTCTGAATGATGCACGATTAACGCGGACAGTGAGTTTATGGAATTCGTTGCGTTCTAATGTCCGTAACGCGACACCGTGCTCAAAAGGTGCAATTGAGTTGCGATTCAAATACGTAACGTTCACATGCCGTAAGTGTCAACGAGAGTCGATACACTAAATGGCAACACACATCGATGGACTTATACCTGCAGAATACGTGAGATGACGCCCGAAATGTCAATCAAGCCGAAAAAATGTAAAGCAAACTGAATGCGTACCAGAACGGCAAACTGCATTGAAATGTCGAAGAATGGCAATGCACAGAATGAATCCCAACGGACGAGCTGGATGCGCGACACATTCCGACGCACAAAGGTTCAAACGTCGACACGCCCGCAGAAGTTTCGTGAGAAACACTCGTGGCGCAATCGAAGCAAAATGTCGACTTAGCTTCAATTTAGCTATTGTTCAATTTAGTCAAAAAAATTTCAATTTAGCTTTTTATACAACCTTATATTATCATCTGTAATGCCACGTGTAAAAATGTGTCGTATATAATATTTTCAGCACTTTCCATACTTTCCGAGTGAGTCATCTTAAAACGTTCAACACAGAAGAACATTATAGTACGATCAAAACATAATTAAACACTCAAAAACGTCGTAAATCCTGGAACTTGTTTTTTAATTGACGAAGCACGTCGAACTTGAGAAATTTGATAAAGGTAGACCGTGATGTGGTTGTTGCATCGTTCCAGCATTTCGATACAGAGGGCGACACAATCGGATTCCAAAAATTTGTGAAATGATAACGAAATACAGTAAAATCAAAGTGAGTAAATAAAACTTTTATAGTAATGTATACATAGAAAAGAAATTCCATTCTCTTGTGAATAATATACACGTTTATATATATGCAGTTTAATAAAGACAAACCTTGTCAAATGAACATATGTTCTTCGATACAACAGGGACAACTTGAAAATTTAGTTTATGATCTAATCTATTAGTTGAAGAAAGGTCAAAGCTCAAAAACACAATTTCTTTTCAAAACAGTAGTTTGCATGAATATATCAGTCTTATGTTTGTTACATATGAACATTATTTTTCCAACATACATTTTATAGAAGA
>JABFOW010000519.1:0-11468 GCA_022817725.1 Archaeoteleia sp. ZL-2020 | reverse complement strand
GATCGTGACGCGGATCACTTTTAGATAGATAAAATACATGTAATGACTATAAATCGAGAAAGATTATATACATAAGTGTACAGATAACGCGTTGTAGAAAACAAACAAATTTGTAAAAAAAGGTTTGTAATTCTTAACCGCGGCTGTGCGTCATGATTTTGAAAATGCGAGCTACCCTTTCCCCGCTGCGAATCACTGTATCGTCGAAAGTCGAAGTTTGTCCAGTGAATATGCATAATAATTGTAAATTGTTTTGTTTTTAAAACAAAAGACTTTTGAGTATTATTGACGACTAATTTAAATTTGCATCAAAGATTGTAATTTATATTTTTAGCATTGTTTACATGCTTTGGGAGGGGTTGGAGGGGGGATATTGTTTAGCAAAGAGCGATAAAATAAAACTTTGTTTATTTATATTTGCAACATGTTATAAAGGTCTAAATAGTAATTTCGGTTTTACGTTATATATCGAGTCATCCTTCATTGGTTGCGTATGAAGTATATTTTATATACAGATCCTTGTAAATTATACTCAATTTGAGACTATAAATTAACTTTTAAAAACAATTCAGACAAATGTCAAAATTCTAATTAGGGGTCGTTTAAGTATTACTTAACACTTTTTTCTACCTGCATCTTACTTACTCTAAACTTGAAATATATTTCTCTCTGGTTGACAGCGTTACATAATACTTGAACAACCCTGAAGATAAAACAGACTTTACTATATTTATAAAAACTAGTACTATGAATTAATAAGGAATATTATTATTTGTTAATATTAAATTCTATATACAAGTAAATTAAACTCATAAATCTTACGAATAGGTAGAAGATATTTTAAGAAAATTATTTTGATAATTTACAGAAAGACAATGTTACATACTCAATGGATAAATTAATATATGATATATTGTAATTTTTTGAATCGAATGCAACACACTGAAAACTACTTGTATGTTATATCAATAAAGCATTCTCTTAATTTATGTTTTAATTTAGTGCCTCAGTGATTGGCTTTATATTTGTATATACAAACTTAAAACCATAGATCAGTGATAAATTAAATAATAAAATTTGTATTTCTAAACACATTTGTAAATGTAAGACTTAATAGAAAAAGATATATAAAGAGTATAAAATGGAGGAAATAATGATTTTATATTTACTTTTTAACATAATAATTGTTTTAAAATCTATGAGATAAAACATTTAAACATGCTCTACCCTGTAAAAAATGACGGAATTGAAAGGAATTCAACAGAATTCAAAATTTGAATTCTTTTGAATTCACTAAAAGGAATTAAAAGGAATTCATTTCTCACATCTGAATTCTTGCTAATGAATAGGAAATAATATACATATTTTTCGATAATTACATTGAATTTGAGTTTGATTAATATTTGTGATATTTTAATACCTTGAGATATTAATGGTTATTGTCACTAATATTATATTTAAGATAACAGCACTTGTATTTTCATTGTTTTAAACTAATACTCAATATCCATAGGTCTATAGTAATAAAAGCATTTGTTTTTATAATACATTCATGAGCATACAGTTCCTTGCACATTTGCTATATTCATAAATAAGATAAAAGTAACCCAATAGGTTACACTCTGTAAGATGTTTTGGGTTACAATTGATTATTATATATTATTAATGTCTTCTTGACAGCTGATACAACACCTCTCTATTTCAAAGATTTTTGTTGCTTTTCCAGTATTATTGGGAAAATCAAAATAATAGTCTATTTATAGTCACAGGTACACAGTTTATTTTCAATTCAACCTTAATTGAATATCTTACTACAATGAATCATATTTATAAGCATTTTCATTAAATTAATTTAATGAATTTTATGCGAAACTGACTAAACATCCCTACTCTACCTTCTTTATATTTCAAATCTTTGCAGTGAATTCAAAAATTTTTAATTTACTGCAATCATTCATGCGTTAATCATTCCCTGTTGCCATTCCCAAGTCCAGAATCGAAGAAAGTGAATTCAATTATAAAACTCTTTTCAATTCTTCTCAATTTCATCATTTTTTACAGAGTTTAGTATTTGCTGCATTGTATTAAAAGTAAACTTTACCTGTTATTAATTGTTATCCAAATTCTTACCGATTCAAAAATGATAGCAAGAAATGTTTTCAATGCAAGCATAAAATGTTCAGTTAGCTAGCATTACAAAATTTATATCTGAACTGAATGTGTCTTTCCTTATACAGTGATTTTAGATTCATGTAATTATGAAATTTACTCAGAACTCAGATGATATATATATCATCCATATCATATACTTATAATACTATGGGTGGTTATTAAAATTTGGCGTGTGTGCACAGTTAGTTTTCATTGGCTGTTCCAATAGGTTTGTAAATTGGAACTATCAGAATGATAAGTAACCATGCATTGTATGCCATACATGCATGGAATTATAATAAGCACCCTATGTTGCTATTGTCCTGTTCATATGCAAAAATCATATTACATATTATAATGTGAGAATTTAAATTTCTTCAATGTGGCAGCCTATTGTTAGTATATTTTTTATTATTTATTCTTATATTATGTGTATCAAGCATGTTGAGCATTTATTTTTAGCAAAAATAAATGCTGAAGATATAGACATATCTTCACATAATTTTGTAGCAATTGACAATTTATAGCAAAGATTTATAACAAAAATTGTTCCATGCATTTTATAAATACTGGCATAATAAATGTGAGAGATATTGACATTTTCAGATTTTATAGATCATTTATTATATTTAAAACACTTATCAGTAGAAACATCAATAATTTACAGTTTATTTACCTTTTTCTTTATTACCTGTTTCTTCATCAATTTCTATTCGTTTTAAAAACTCTTCTGGATTAATTTCTTGGAGTTTTGCTATTTTATCTGCATATTTGTCAAAATAAGGATTTTTCTTGAGTTGTTCTAAGGTTTCTTCGCAAGAAACACGATTGGTCATAATTAATTGTTTTGGTATTTGTACAACTGATCGTAGATTTCTGATATTTACAGATGTCAAATATTTTATTTCATTTAGTAATAAAGCCATTGTTAATTATCATCTCTTTGCAGAAAGCAAGACCGGTTACAAAAACTGGAAACAGGAGCAGACGATCACAGACAGGGGGTTCAAACTCCCATAAGACCTGTGGGTTACGTTTTCGGCTGCCTTCAGCGCCGCCACGGTCCGGCGACTTGCATTAAACTACAAAATAATGCGTGGTGGGAGAATGGCGCCAAATTTGAATACTATTCAATGTATATAAATGACACGTAATATTTATTTTATTTATCGGTCTTCAAAGGCAAATAAATAATTTAAAAAATTAAAAATAAATAAATATATTTTCCTTAATTAAAGTTCTAGACAGTTACTCAATACAAATATTAATTAATTAATTTATATTTGTATTGGCTAACAGTAATGAACTTTAATTAAGGAAAATATATTTATTTGATTTAACCTTTTAAATTATTGATCTGCCTGTAAAGACCGATAGCTAAAGTAATTGTAAATAATAACAGGCATATAAACTTTTCTTATGTTTAATATAAATTGACAGTTAGATTCCAAGTAAATATAAATGTGTATATAAAATGTTAAAATTAATTTAGGAAATAGACATGGGAAGATACAAACATCGTAAACGATTAATTTCTTTATTTAAATCCTTGTTATATATGTGTACATGAAAAAATTTCCGATGTAGTTTCACACGCGACTCGTATGAAATTAAATTTAGCACGTATGAAAATACATTATTAAAACTAAACAAAGCCCGACATGGCCCGACATGTGCGAAATTGCGGTTATGTGACAGGGAGAAAGGTGGAGATTCTATTAATTCAAACTTTAGCCATGCCGCGGCGCTTCGGTGGGAACAGTAGTGCCGCCACACTCCGGCGACTTGAACCAAACTATTTCTCTCACACTAAAATCGAGAAGTTTGAACCCCCTGAAGGCAGTAAAATACATGAAAATAATAGCGTTTTCGACTAACGTAGTCTGAGAGTTAACAAAATGTGACTCAATTCTGCCAACCAGTGTGCCATAATGAACTTCAAATTGTGTTCCAAATTTTCTGTAGATTTCTTTAAAATTATAGTTTCTTTCTGTTAACATTATACATTTGATTGGCTGTTTGTCAATTTTCTCATTTTTCAAAAGCAACTGGCATCATTGCAAGAATCGTTTTGTCCTTCATACATAGTAATAAACAAGGACGCAATTATATTCACAATGCAAGTACTAAATTTTGGAACATGTCCAAAATACATTGTAAGGTTTCGTTCAAATGCACTTTAAGATATTTATTAATTTTGTTTTTTTTATTTATTCTTGAAACGAAACTTAACTCTTTAAAAGTATTTATTCTTAAATCGCTCTCAACACCTAGCGAACGAAAACTAATTCAAACTAATAACAATTACCGATTTAAATCATGGCAATGGGTCCGTTCGCAGCTTAATGCCCCTCGCAGATAACCAGGGGTTCAACACTTCCATAAGGCCTGTGTGTTACACTTTTTCAGACTAGTTGGTGGACCACCTGAACTGGTACCTTTGAACTAATTGCTTGACATAGGCATGCGAGCATATGTACGGGTACACACGCCATCATTTTCGACACCAGCGCCGCCTGAACTTGTACCTAGGAACAACTCGCCACAAAATTTCGTCTGAAGTATGTCCCCCCTGTAGATAACTTTGTGATAAGGAAATAGCGATAAGAATTAATGAATACGGATGCGCACAACCAGGTTGCTATAGGTATTCCTATCGGTATACTTATATCAAAGTTATTTGCGGGCACCCTTATGGCCCCATCACAATGGAAAGGAATAAGGATTAAGGAATAAGGATTAAGGATTAAGGAATAAGGATTAAGAATTAACGATTAACCTTAATCTTACCACACGGTTTGCGTTATCTGATGTCGTAGAAGTTCCTCACCTGGGGGCTATTCTTGAAACTCTTAAGCTTAGGTTAAGCGATTTTCTCTTAAACGCCATATATGGCAACATTGTATCTCATGTGCTAATACATTGGTTTCACAATGTTGCCACATATAACGCTAAAGAGAAAATCTCTTAACCTTATTCCTGAATCGATTAAATGAGAATTAGATGAATTTCAGTTAAATGTGACAACCGGCAACAGTGTACATAGTGTAGGTAAGAGTAGATCGAATATACTTCTAATCCTAACGATCGAATATACTAATCCTTATTCCTTTCCATTACGATGGGGCCATTACCGTTAGCCTAGCTAGCCGCAAGTCGGCTGAACGCACCCAACAGTTTTATGGCCGCCCACCTATCTGTTCGTAATATGGTCGCTATGACAACGTCCGCCCATTCCCCTATAGCTTGAAAAGTATAGATCCTAAGCTCAACCATGATGTCATTTAATAATGACACAAGAAATATATCAATTTATCTACTCTTTTTGAGTCAAACTTGAAGTTTATATGTTTTTTAGAAGTTTCCTGATTTTTGATTGTTTAAAACGTATTATTAATTCATTTTACCACAAAAATTGAAACTGACGTCTTTGCGACGCGTTCTTTAGCTGTGATATTTTAATCTAACAAAACATTTGACTGGGTGGTTTTACGCGGAAACACCCGACGAACAAATGGCAACGCTGCGGCCATGGTACTGACCTTACCGATTGATTCGCCATTCTTGCAGGCACTTTCACAATTTGAAAAATTATATCTTTTCTGATAATAATTTATTTCATTGATTTCAGACATTTGCAAATATGGCAAAAATTATACATTTTTTCAAAAAAAATGTTTGGTAAGTGTTGAAAAGTGTTTATAAAAAATAATTGGATTCTATAGTGATATTGCCATCCAGTTTCAAATAAAAACAGACAAATATGATTTCATTTAATAAAATCATTAAATTTTATTTAACAATTATATTAAACGAGTAAAAGTAGGACAATTTTTTGTTCATAGTTTGATTGCATAATAATTGTGTTATAGAAACGAACTCAAAACAGAAATTTAATTTATTTTGCTGAATTAATAAAACTATCAATCTTTTCTATCTATTTTTATCTCGGAATGATTGAATAATAACACCATAGAAATTAATAGGTTCCATTCATAGAGCTCGTACTACTAGAGGCGCCTTCCCATTGATATGCACAGCGAATATCGCTCATCTCCGATAGAGAAAGATAAACATATTTTGTAGATGCTTCTTTGTCGCAGTCGATTTAAATCCGGAAATACAATATTTAACATTGCGCGGATATATACTTCCGGATTCACTAAAAGGAGATGCCATTATTGTTTTCCTTTACTACCTGGCAACACAATACATACAAACAAGGCACCTCTATTCACATAAGCTCTATGGTTCCATTCCCCGACAGAACCGCAACGTTGCCGCAAAATTTGGGACGTTGCTGCGTTACCTTCTGTCGAAGTGAAAAAAAATTTATATATATTTTTATTTGTGCCACTAACCGGTCTTGAACGCCGCGTCTTCATGCTATGAAGCCAGGCACTTAACCACTTGGCTAAAGCAGTCATATTATTATATGGCTAAATGAGCTATTTTACTCCACTACCTGCATCGACGCTGACGTTCAACATTGCAACGTTATAGCAACATTGCAGCAACGTCCCATTATAACAAACGTATTCGCAACGTTGTATAGGCGGACATTCGCACGTTGCTGGAACGTTGCAATTCAAAATTTGGGACGTTGTCGCAACATTGCGGTTCTGTCGGGATTGGTACTATAAGACTTTTCTGTCAGGGAAAATTTGTAAGGTAAAAAGGGAAAAGTCAAATGGTGTCAATTGTCAAGTTCATCGACTTGGGAATTGACTACTATTTCGTTTAACACACTTAATATATTTAAAAATATTTATATACACTTATATACATTCTTTATAATCTAAACTTAACAGTATAAAAACAAATATACTAAGGAGGTAATGTACTTTAGTAACAGCAACTATAGAATTATCAGTACCGATATAAAAAGATTCAACACTTTCATAAAAAACTGGTCTCATGATTTACATATTGTAAAATTTATTTTGTTATATGTATGTTTTGGACGAATCTCCTTTTTTTACTTTCAGGTACAGTTTTCTTTCATTGTTTAAATCATATCAGCCACATTCATCGGCATTTCGTCAATTTGCGTTGAGTAGTATTGTTCTATATCTCGCAGAATTCTTATATCATCAGTCTTTACAAAGTTTATAGAAACGCCTTTTCGACAAAAACGACCTGATCTGCCTATTCTGTGAATATACAATTCACGATTGTTAGGCAAGTCGTAATTTATGACTAAAGATACTTGTTGCACATCTATTCCTCGAGCCCAAACGTCGGTTGTGATAAGCACTCTGCTGCAAATAAAATATAAATATTAATATTTCAAAAATATCATATTACTTGCATTAAAATACCAATTTGTCAAATATATCACGCTCGGTAAAGTAGGACTCCAGCGTGCTCTTATGGGGAAATGTTAGCCGCTTCGCAACTCTAATAGGGTCGATAATATAGAAACTAACAAATGTGATAATATCGTAACTGACATAGGCGAGTAAGCATAGAACCTCCTTAAGATAATAAGAGCTTCAATAACCATGCATCGTGAATAGCTACAGAACTGTTTGCCGAATAATACAATATTATTAAATTTATTCAGTAAACTAATAGAAATATGCATACATATTGAACACATTTTATTTGTATTTTATAACAAAAACCGATGAATTATATTAGAATGTTAATTAGAGTGTATAACAAAGTTCATCAAAACGTACGTCCTTACCTATTCAAAGACATACGGAAATCAAAAAATCTTCTTAATTGAAATCAGACGTAAACACCGTATGTGTGAGTATAATTTATATATGTATGTGTATTATTTTTATTTATTTATAATTACCTTTGACCCGATCTGAAGTCTTACATAATATTATCTCTTTCCTTGTGTGGCATGTCACCATGGAAGAAACATACTGTAAAATTGGCTTCTCGCATTTTTTCAGTAAGCCAATCGACCTTACGTTTTGTATTGCAAAATATAACTGCTTGAGTTATTGTGAGAGTGTCGTATAAATCACAAAGTGTATCGAACTTCCACTCTTCTCGCTCTACTGCGATGAAAAACTGCTTTATTCCTTCCAAAGTCAATTCGTCACTAAAATTAAACAAAAAGATTTCTAAATGAAAGTTTGAATTTAAGTTAAAACTAGTCAAAGATTACATTTTTAGTAATTCAATATATAGTATCATAGATTACAGATATCTGCTTTACCTTTTTTCTATATATTATTAAATATAATATTAATAATAGAAAATATTTACTTTTAACATTTAAAACATGTATTTTAATTATTATACCAAACAACATTTAAAATCATTTCAAAATTTATCATAAGACAAATAAACTATTTTACATAATACATTTTTTTTAAACTAATATTTCAGCTTGCTTGATTAGGGATGTCACACATTTTCTACCTTAAGAACGATACACATTGACATGGAAAATGTATGCGTATGAAAATATTGGATATGTACTGTTTCTTTAGAGTGTTTTAACTTTTGAATACTAGAATAGATTTTTTTAATTCTTGTAAAACTTTAGCATTGAGTTTTGACAATGGTTTTGATATTATTATGTTGATTAATGTTATGAAATATTATTATGATTGTAAATACTTGATTTACTATATTCAATATATTGTTTAGAGTTAATTGTATAAAATGTTTTCTTAGCTTGCAAATGACAAAGAACATTTTCGACATTTCGCTATTTGTTTAAAAATAAAGCAATTTATTATATAAATGTAGAAATTGATTGATATTCCCTTGTTCCTGAGATGGTCTTAATTAAATTCAGACATAATGTTTAGTTAATTAGGTATGTTCTGATAATTGTGATGTTGTTTCTGCGTAACACATTATTACTTGTATTTGTTATGTTACCATATTGAGATACAACGATTGTTATTTTTTAATGATTTTTTTAAATATTATTATGATTTAGCATAATTTTGATTAATCTGATGTATATATTTCTATACATTCTACTTCTCTATTACTATTTGAGTACATAAACAATTGCTATAGCTAATGATATTTTTACAATTTCCATTAATAAAACAGAACATACAACAGAACAATATCTTCAGTTCACACCATTAAAATTTAGTTTACAATAGAAAAAGAAAACAGTAATAAAATGAATTTTTAGACATTTTTTAGACTAAAACATGTATTGTAAAAACACAGTATCAAAATTCAAATTCCTATATAATTACAAATAAGTTCTTGATTGGTCAAAATTACATTTATCAATTCCTTACTATTAAAGTTGCAGTGAATATTAATAATATTCAAAATTATCACAGTTTACAGAAATATAATTAATCAAAATGGCTCACCGTTTTACAAGTATGCGAATTGGATCAGTCATAAATTTGCTAGTCATTTCCAAAATTTCATGAGGCAATGTCGCTGACATTAAAACAACTTGTGTTGCTGGTGGTAGATATCTGTAGACATCTTAAATTTGTTCTTTGAAACCTTTATTGAGCATCTGGTCAGATTCATCAAGAACAAGCATTTTTATGGCTTTTGTTCTTAATAGTTCAATCTTCGTTTGTTTGTGTCTGTAAAAAATACATGGATACACAATAAAGATTATAATTTAACAGACATTGTTTTTAGTATATCTTTATATAACTTCTTATATATGAAAATTGATTCATCTGTTTGTTTTATTACCTATACATCTTTAAAATATATCTTAATAACATATTTATATAAATAATTAAGTAATTTTGATAAAAATAATCAAAAGTGATAATTGTAACATATATAACTTTAATGATTTTGAATTTTGGTAGCATATGATTACTAGAAGGAGAAAAAATTTGTTTTTTTTATGTCATCCATGTTGATAAATATTTTATAAATTATTGTAGTTTAATATTTTGCCTATAGACTATAAACTTACAAATTAGATTATATTGTGAATAGTCATAAATGAATGTATAATGATGACTAATTTTATTAGTCCTAGTATTTGGCATTCAAATTTTTAACTTATTACAATATATATTTTGCATGTAGAGAAAAATAGATTTATAATAATATATTTTATTGATAAATTATTAGGATTAGTTTAATACATGTAATAACCTTCTTGGAATTATTATTACCAAACACTCTTCCAGGTGTGCCAGATATAACATGTTGTCCATAATCAAGTTTTCTTATATCTTCTCCTAAGTTTGTGCCACCAATGCAAGCATGACACTGAACGTTCATAAAATCACCCAAAGCAAGTACAACCTTTTGAATCTGAGTCGCCAGTTCTCTAGTTGGTGATAAGACTAATACTTGAGTAACTCTAACTTGAGTGTCCAGAGATTGCAATACAGAAATGGAAAATGTTGCTGTTTTCCCAGTTCCTGACCGCGCTTGAGCAATGACATCTCTACCTTTCATTATCGGTTTAATCGATCGTTGTTGAATGGCAGATGGTTTTTCAAAACCTAAAAATATATTACAATTAGCATCAATAATTTATATCGATTTAAAGGATTATCTGGTTTTATTACTAACATGATGTGTCAGTGAAAAAGGATTATTTTAAGGTTATGTTTACTGAAAGTATCATTTTGAGGTTACGTTTCCTTAATATTGTTAACAATAATATTGAAATATAATGAAAATGTGACTTAACTTACCATAAGCATATATTCCACGTATAAGTTCCTCACGTAGTCCCATATTATCGAAAGTAGGTATAACTTCAACATCTTCACTAGTTTCGAACTCAACATTCGATAAATCTTCCGATTGAGCGATGCGGCTTGATTTTAGTTCAGCCATTGTTTTCAAGGGTTACAAAATGTAATAATAGATATTTCAAATTCCTTAATTTTTACTTGGTTTCTACAATGGCACGTATTACAGAATATATATCAGTTTAAATTCTACTTTTGTGAAATTATACAGATATCTGCAAAGTACTCTCGAAAAAAAGAAAACATACAACAAGATACAAACATAAAAACATAAAACTCAAACTGGGTGTACCGGCGCTAGTGAGGGAACATGAGAGCAGGGGGTTCAAACTCCCATAAGGCCTGTGGGTTACGTTTTCGGCTGCCTTCAGCGCCGCCACGGTCCGGCGACTTGCATTAAACTACAAAATAATGCGTGGTGGGAGAATGGCGCCAAATTTGAATACTATTCAATGTATATAAATGATACGTAATATTTATTTTATTTATCGGTCTTCAAAGGCAGATCAATAATTTAAAAAATTAAAAATAAATAAATATATTTTCCTTAATTAAAGTTCTAGACAGTTACTCAATACAAATATTAATTAATTAATTTATATTTGTATTGGCTAACAGTAATGAACTTTAATT
>JABFOW010000518.1:0-11472 GCA_022817725.1 Archaeoteleia sp. ZL-2020 | reverse complement strand
CAGCTTAATATACAGTATACTAAATTGTGTACAGACTTGCAGTCAACTGAATTTTAATACATTGCATATTAATATCAAGTTATTGAAAATCCGTATATTGTATAGTAAAATTTAGCATACAAAATACCACAAGTTAGTATACTGATATACAACAAATGAATATAAACTTATAATAAAAATTAGTTTGCAAATTTCTACAAAGTAGTGTATATATATTAATTAATTTAAGTGATCAACTGATACATATTTTATTTATATGAATTATATTAAGCATATGTAAGTAGATTAATTATAACTAGCCACATACAACGTATTCAATTAACATATATCACAGGAAGCAAAAACGCAGTGGAGCAGTATATAATTTTTTTTTTATTTTTGGTATAATGCAAGTCGGTACTGACTTTAGTATATTTTTATACAACATTTTAGTATATTTTTTTCTTCGTGTAATATGTGTCACAACTGTGCTTATTATTCGTCTGGTATCTCGATCAGAATTTCACGATGTAAATAATTACTGTAATTAACTGTTTTCTTAGTGATATTAGTATATTTCTCCTTAAAAATTATACAAAAGTCTTATATTATAGTAAAAAATATTTTTAACATATCATTAACTGCAAACCAGGCGTGAAGAATCTTTAATATTGTAGAATCTATTTCTATATGACGATTATATTATTTTATTAGAACTCAGACATTACTACACTCAAAGAAAAGAAGAAACAGGAACGAAAATGTTGTAGACAGAACCATAATTATTGTAGACAGAAACAGTGTCATTGTAATCGTAACAAGGACAATAGTAGTACGTAACAGAATTCTGGTTCTGTCTACATTATTGTCGTCGCTGTCCTTATACGTACCATTGGAGTTGTCCAGAGTACCATTTATTTTTTAGTTCATAATATGCAAATATAACATAAGTTGAACTGTTTGTAATACAAATTTCCATAAATGTCTGTTACAAAATTCTATACTCCGAAAGGAAAAATGTATTAAATTCAAATTATTTAAATCTAATAGTTTTGTGTAACAAAACTTCTTTGAAACAAGTAATCATGTATTTGTTTGAAATATATTTACTTATTTGAAACAACTGACGTTTACATGAAATATATACATCATTATTTGAATTTAACATGTTTTTTCTCTCAGTGTTACAAAATCGAGCCAGTTTGCGTACAACTTCATTGACTTTTTGACATTATACAAAATATCATTGGTTTTGTCGAATAATTCAGTTATTTAGAAGTATCTATTATTGAATCTAAATGCTATTATAATGGATTTGCCGATGCTCCAACAAATTTCGCTTAACATTATATAATTTGTTACACACTAAACATAAGTACGAATTCTGTTTAGTATGACATTTAGAGTGTCTCTTTAACTGCATTAGGTGAGTAAATGATTGATCGCACTGCTTACAATGGTAAGGTTTTTCTTCAGTATGAGTTCTCATGTGACATTTGAGGGTGGTACTCCGTGAAAATGATTGTCTACACACAGTACATTTAAATGGCTTTTCATCAGTATGAGTTCGCATGTGTCTTTTGAGGGTGTTACTCTGTGAAAATGATTCTCTACACACAGCACATTGGAATGGCTTTTCACCAGAATGGATATACATATGTAGCTTCAGTTCATTCTTCATCACAAATGATTTTTCACAAATGTCGCATTTGATCAGTTTTAGTTTAATGTGAGTACGAATATGAGATATTATTGTACTCTTTCCAGGTCGGACCGCGTTGCATATTAAACACGACCACGTTTCTATGTCAGTGTGAAGTTTGTAGTGAGATATAAGTTACGCTTTGATTCTATAAATTCGGTCACATACGTCGCATTTATGCACTGTTTTAGGGCGAGCCATTGTTTAGTTTGGTCTTGTGATATCGGAATCCTCTTTTTATTACGTCTGTCGGTTGATTTATTGTGCTGCTTATTATCACACTACTTTTTTCTAAAACAAAACGAAAAAACTTAATAATTTTGTTAATCAGATATGTGTTAATCAGAATCTTATCAAATCATATTAAAATAAAAACTTACCGTCACGTGGTTGTTCCTTAACATTAATAATTCACTGCGTAATCTTGAACACAAAAAGAACATTATTCGATTACAAAAGACGATTTTTTTTCTCAGAAAAAAATAGATTAACAAAACTCTCTAATATATATATATATATATATATATAAATTGTGTTGAAATATTTATAGCGAATATAAATGGTGTATACAGACTATATAACACACTGAGAACACTCTTGTAACACACTTGTAAAAAAATATTTCGTAATTACTCATTGAGAATGCATTAATAGTTTGAATCAAATTGTACATGAATTAAACATCGTAAAGATCATTTTAATTAATTGTTATGTATCAATAAATGAATATCTATTTTAAACAAATAGAATTGAATTTAAATAAATTGTGTACATATATAACTATATTAATTGAATATATGCACGGAAACAACAAAAGTTGCTGTTTCAGCAATTCTGATTTTATTGACTGTGTCAATTTAATTTGACTGAATAACTAACTGAGTTTATACAAATAGTAATATACAATTTCTGACTAAACGATAGGGACTGAACTTAACACTAGGATAACTTACTGACTAGGCTGACTGTTTACTGAACTGTCTATGCAATTGTAATGTCTTATGTACTAAGCTTATGCGCTAGAAACAAAGTGGGCCCTGATCGGTTAAGGGTGTTATGGTAGGGTACATTTTGGGAACACGACCAATCAGGAACGCGCGCACGAAACAGAAATTGAACCACTTTTACCAGAGAGGTTTCGGCGCTCGCGGAGAAACATGAACAGTTCGATTCGTAATATTATTTATCAGAAAAAGACTCAGAATTTATCTGTTCAGTTTCGGACTTAAAATAATACACTCGACTTCCACCTTACCGACACAGTCGGGACCGTAGTCACTCGATATAACAACATCAAGAGGGGGCCCCCACTCCTCTCGACCATCGCTGACGCGCATCGCTTGCAGTGTTTTGTTTTGAACGTTTTCAAAAATCTCTAAAGAAATAACAGCTGCTTTTTATCTCTAATAATTAATCGATCAATAGTTCACAGCCAAAAAAGCTATAAATACAAATAAGTTTTCGCATATCATACCAATTTTTAACAGAAATACTAACTGCATCATCGAGTATGCTCAGTAGTGGGGGAATATATTCCCCTCATATAGTTGTTATATCGAACAAAACTCGGTCGGTAATCGAGTGTAATTCTTTAACAGAGTTATATATCTGGTCAGTTTACGTAACAACCATGTTTAAATAAGTAGTTTTCCTTATAAAGCTTTTAAATGATTTGATCATTAATTTATATTTCTATCTTTTATTTGAATAGAACTTCTTTACTTTAGATTGCTGATTTGTATTTCCTGGTTAACCCTTTTTAAAGTGACAATTTCATCTGAACGTCAAAATATAATTTATCACTTGAACGAAATGTTAGAAAATATGTGAAATGATTTGAGAACAGTTCTAAATGGTTAATTAAACATGACTGTCCTACTTGTAACTATTTCTATACTTTAACGAACGAGAATAACATTATGACTTATTTTAAATATACATTTTAAATAGGATTACTTATCTATTGGTAAATATAAAATGTGTGTGTATTAATAAGTAAGAAAAATCACAGAACGTGACACTTGTTTACATGTCGGCAGCCCTGTCACGAGACGACCATGTCCTACGGCGCATTTGCGAACAATTATTTGTACGAAATAATTCTTACATCACGTCAAGTTTACAATATATTTCGTAGTTACGATATATATTGTTAGCCTGACGAAATTAATCGTAATTTTTACAAAATCAAAGTTTGACGACGTATTTTGTGCAAAATGGTTTTCTCAGCGCATATGAATGTACACCCAGTGTCGGTGAATCCTCACCCCCTAGATCGTTAGTAACATCGATTTAGGTTGGTAACGAATTTAGTGAGTAAGTATGAAAAGCGGAACGTGAGAAGCAAACGGCGAGAACTCGAATTCAAACGCAGAAAACAATTAATGTAATATAATTAATTAGAAAATATTGATATTATATCAACAATATAATATCAATATATTGTTGTATACATTTTATACATGTGACGTAATTATGTTTTTAACTGATATTAATGTGCCTGTTAGTATGAATAATATAATGTAATGAAATAAAATAATCAATTACAAATAATAAATAAATGTAAACAATAATTATTGTAAATAAATTTATGTGCAGAAAATATTGTAGATTATTTAATAAGCAATTATAACTTTTTTATATAGGCTTGGTTAAGCGACGGTATTAATATGTTAGAGAGGTTATGTCGATGTTGACATCTAGTACTTGAAGCCAATTTATAAATGAGAAGCATAGTGATTGGCGTAAGGAAGCTGAGCAACACTTCTCCAAGCCACTATTTCAACAACAACAACAACAACAACAACAACAACAACAGAAATGAAAAGTAAGTAATAATAAATCATTTTACAAACACACAGTGCAAAATTTTTTTTTCCGTTTTTAAGTGTAAATATAACTTACTAAATACGTAAATAAAGTAAACAAGTATAAAAAAAATTTCACCGCCAACAGTTCTTGAACGCGGCATCTTCATACTATGAAGCAAAGCACTTAACCACTTGGCCAGAACAGTCGTTATTAATATGTGACTATACGGTCTACTTGAATGTCAGTGTCGATTCAGAGTGAGTCAAATAGTTCCTGTAGTCATATAATAATACGACTGCTCTGGCCAAGTGGTTAAGTGCCTTGCTTTATAGTATGAAGATGCCGTGATCAAGAACGGTCGGCGGCAAAATTTTGTTTATGGTTTTACACTTTATTTACGTATTTATTATGTTATATTTACACTTCAAACGTAAAAAAAATTTTGTACTGAATCGGATTTAATTTGAATAGGATTCAGAATCGGATTTTTTACAAAATAATTTGGGAGTCGGATTCCGACTCGGATTTTTTCCGCGACCAAATTACGACGCGGTTTCTGTCGAGGGTTCTGCGTCGGAACTTGAGTCGGACATCCCGACTCGGGTTCTGACTCGGTTATTTTCAATAGGGTCGCTACTGTATAATTTAATGTATGAAGTTGTGTCCAGCAATGGAACAACTAATGCTCATTGTTGTGATTCTGTTAGACTTAGAATCTTAGATAATTTCAGACAATTTATATAGTTACTTATCTTTACTGAGAGAAAAACTATAGATAATGTCATATTACAATTGGCTAACATTTTTATGGTGAATTCAAATTATTTAAAAGGCAACAAAAACTCGTGTAGAAAAAAGAATGGGTAAAGGATTTCTAAAAGGCTAACACATAGTTTCTGAAATTTGATTCCTCATGATAGTGAACACTCATTTATCCATACTATTTTTTTTCATTTGCAAAATATAAATTTTGTCTTTTCTTAATGTTTAATACGAAATAAACCATTATTTCAAAGCTTTTGATAATATTTAAAAAGGCGGAAATAAATTCCAATAATTTTGAATTTACTAATAAGAATATAATTGCGGTCATATACGCAAAAACAATGTGTATGTATCACCTAAATTAAACTTTCATAAACACAGTAAATATTGTAAATATTTACTAGTTATATGATAGTATTGAGGGACACACATTGACATAGATAATAATAAAAGAAAAAATTGTATGAAAGAGTAATTATTTAAATGTAAAAAGTACATCATGATATAAATATAAGACGGAAATAAATTAACTACAATAAATAAATAAAATTCAATAATTTACAAAAAGCAATAGAATTAAAATAAATAAATAAACGTTTCGGCACTTGAAAATTGTGATCTTCAGTATCTAGGCATTAAGCAGAATGTAAATATATTGAACAATTTATTAAATATAATTTAATCAATACATATATGAGAAACCTGTAATAAGATAGTGACTATCAAATATCTTCTGTTCGTATGAGTTCGTCATATATAACATTAAGATTCTTTATCAGTCTTTCAATTGATGGCATTGGTTTGTTTTCTTTTTTTATTATATCGACCATTCGAAATCCAAAACTTGTAAATACAAAGTCAGACCCTGCACTACTAATCTATTATAGATAAAGTTTGTTATTACATTATCTGTTTAATGCTAAGCTGTAAATTCAGTTGCACCAAAAATTAGTATATTTTGTAACAATTTATGACATATATCATTGTAGATTGCTCCAACTCGCTATCAATCTTTTCGTTGATATATTGAACATGTACATTGTTCCATAATAAAATATTCAATGTCACCACAGCTTGCGATATAATTTATTCATTATACAAATTACCATTTATATCACTACGTAGATTTCGTATTTTTTTCGATATATAATAATAGCAAATTGTTGAACATTGCAATAATTTTATCAATAAATATCAATTAACTCAAGATCAATTAATTTTGCACGTTTAACTTAAAATGTTGACTAATTGATAGTTTTATAATAAATCAAAGATAGATCAAATAATTTAATATGTGAATAACTTAAACTTATGTATTCCTCTAAAATGTTAGAATTTCAGCCTTTTTTTATAACAATAAATGTTTCATTTGAGCGTAAAAATGTATGTTTTTATTTTACCCACAAAATATGTGCGTTAAAGGTTAAGTATTACTTATATTAAAATGAGTTCACTTATATTCATATCGATGCGACTGATATTTTTATATTTTGCTTCATTCTTTCCTGTGAAACTACCTACTCAATATTGTAGATTGAATACATGTTTCTTTTATGAAAGTATATATTTCAAAGGTCATATTTGTATTGAAGCTTTAAGTTAGTACTTTTCGTGATTTTGGTCCTTTATCCTTTACATAAAAGTCTTCTCCCTTGTTAACTTCTATATATTTCTTCAAAAATATTCGCACAATAATGGATACGTAAATATGGACAAATACGGATATGTAAATATAATAAAAAAAACTTTCTGTTCTGAAAAATGAAATTCTGGAAAGGACATTTTTCATTTTGCCATATATATTAAAAATAATAATAATAATGATAAGTCTTTTCAGGCAAAAAGAATATCAATAAGATTCATATTCCCAAATAACAACATGAACGCTATCAGATGTTTATAAATAAATGTTACTTTTAACATTGGAACCGTTGAAACTTACCCCCAAAGCAAAACAATTATAAGTCATCGGCTACATAAAAATCACCTAGAAAGAATAAAAAAGCGTATAAAAGGGTAAAAAATAAAGGGTATGAAAGAATAAAAGGGTATATAAAGAATTAGTAAGAACAGTAGCTTACCAGGATAACGCAAACCCATGATCAAACATTAGTAAAGTTAGTAGGCGGCGACAGCTAGGTCAAAACAATATATCAATACGAAGTATCGGCTACGTAGGAATCAAAACAGGAAACCGATGTAATTAGGGAAAACGCTGATACACAGCCACTGCACACGACAAATCCGAAAGGGAACAACAACAATAAAAGTATAAACAAACCATCGGAAACTGTAAACATCACCTATTGCCTCAGGGCCAGCCAGGGGTCGAAAACTCCAATGTTAACGCTTGCGAAACAATTTTGATGCTGGCTACAGCGCCATCTCTGGCGCCTCCCTGAACTAGGGTTACAAAAATTCAAGAATTCGACCATAATTATATTTTATGTTACGATGAAATACAGGGTTATCACAAAATAAATAGACAGTTTTAGTTTAATTTAAAAGGTAAAACTGTCCATTTCTTCTATAATAATCCTGTATAATATTAAAATTACAAAGATTTAATTTAAAAATTTTATCAATTTTGAAATATACTTACTAAAATGGCACAATGTTGTATTCTCCTGCGAAATGATGTTTATACGAAATTGGGTATAATTTCAATTCGAATAAAAAGAAATTAATTATTTATTATTTTATTTTTAATATGAAATATTTTGTACAAAAATAATGGTGCTGTGAGCGCTCCATGATAGCAGCGGAGTACTGTGGAACTGCGCACAAGCGTACGGGAGCACGGGATCTTTCCGAGCCAGGGCCCGTATTCCTGAATCGATTAAATGAGAATTAAATGAATTTTGATTAAATGTGACAACTGACAACGTTGTAAACAAGTATATCCCACTATATTCGATCTACTCTTATCTGCGATTCGTACACTGTTGCCGGTTGTCAAATTCAACCGAAATTCATTTAATACTCATTTAATCGATTCAGGAATACGGGTCCAGGAGAGCTATTCTTGAATCGATCGTGTTGAGCACGATTGATTGTCGGTCGTACGTGAAATTTGTCAACGTTGTATCTAGGCATATGTAGAATATATGTGAATTTGACACATCTGTGTACAGCGTTGCCACTTGTTATGCTCGACCGAAATCGATCGTCCTTGGATACGATCGATTCAAGAATAGCCCTCCTGGCACACTACGAAGCGAGATATCGTTTTGCGGTGTGTTGGAGGGAGAGTGACCGAGCGCGGAGATTCCCGAAGAGTAGGACGAGGGCGACTTTAGGCAGAAGGAGGGGCAAGCGCATAACAAAAAGGTAGGGTAATGAGAAACAGCAAATTCGGTAATAGTTAGATGAGAAATGGACATATATCTGAATGTAGAGATATGGATGTAAAATAGCTAGGCAAAATAGATACCACGAGAAGGAAGGCTAACATACATGGCATCGGAATAGTGAGTTAACAAATATCATTTTATCATTAGTTAGTGAGGATAAAGACGCGTGACATAAGAAATTTTGTAAAATAATCATGCAGTATCGTCTGTGGAGGGAAGAACCCTAACCGAACGCATTTGTAATACCATTGTACATAAAGGTGAAAGGAGATTCATAGAGATTAATGAATAAAAAATATATTAATTGCTTAAGTGTCTATATTTATTGAAAAAAGGCAAGTGCGTATATGGTTACAACATGCTTATATAGATAATGAGATTCTATATGCTATGAGATATAAATTAGAGATCCACATTAAATACGTTAATGAATATAAATATATTAATTTACGTCATATTACGTTTGTCAATAAAATTAATTTTGAAGTGAAACAAAAAAATTATTTATAAATAATCTATAAATAAACTTTCCTATCCTATGTTCGGGTAATTATCAATAATCAACAACAAGGAAAATAAAACGAGAATGCAAGGTTTTGAAACTTTATAGACATCTGATAGTATATGGCTGGGTTTATTATTATAATTCATGTGATTATTTGTGAATATAAATCTTATTGTTACTCGATTGTCCTGAAAAGACTTATTATTATTAATTAAAAACAGGCATCTGAGAATTTAATATGTTAAAACTATAATATTTGTAAAACCTTTTTGAAGGCAGAAAATTTCATTGATGACAGTTAATATAAACAATATATCGATAACGAAATTGAGCTTTTTTCATTGAGTTTTCATTATCATTCCGTTCATCCTACAGGTGTATGACGAAAGTTGTTATTTTTCCATCACTAGCATAATGTAAATCATTGAGAATCGTGCTGCTGATATTATGCGGAAGCAGGCACCGAGGGATGATAATAGAGGCAGCTCAACTTATCGCCGGTGCGAGTAATATCACTTTATCGGATATGCAGAGTTTCTGTGCAGTTCAAACCTCAAACTTGGCATACAATTATCGACAGTATCAACACTTTCGTTTGACATAAATTAACATAGATCATTATTATAAAAGATGAAATGAAATTTCAAATTGTTATTTTTCAAGATAAAAACGTCTCAAAATCAATGCACGCAGTTTCAACGGCGAAAAGCGCGAAAAAACAAAAAAGTCGCTCGTAAAAATAACGTAGGTATAATATTTACACAGAGATTTCAACTCAGAACAGACTTTATTCATCTGCAATATCTTCAGAAAATGGCGAAATTAGAAAAACCATGTAGTGGAAATATTTGTGATATTGATAATGGTGTTATTGTTAGTAGTTAGTTATTTTATGTGTATTAATTTTGAAAAGCAATTAATGTAATTAACGAACTTAAAGATAAAGCCCGAACTAAAGAATAAACTACATTAAATGTTTCAGTATATTTTTTATTTCAGTATTTTTAGAGGCATTGCAATAACAAATATTATGGAAATTTATTGAAACTGTTGACAGTTTGTAGGCGCATCTATACTTTATTTGAATTCGAGAATAATATTGAAACGATCAGCATTTAGATGCAATTTTAACAAAAAAGGAATAACCAATTTCAGATTATGTGGAACAGTAAGTAGCTGTAGTAATATTTGGACCAACAATAATATTTCAGCTTGAAGTTGTTCAAAGAATGTAAGCCACGTTTAAGCGAGTAATGGAAAATTGGAACTAAAACGTGTTTGTAAAAACAAAAAGTTATTTGTATAGTGTTCGTCGAAGTGGTGATAAATACGTGGTGTAATCGTAAAGTATAAACCGTGGACCAAGCTTTTCGCAAAGCAAACAATTGGCTGCTGAAAAGGGCGATCGTTAAATAGTGCTTGTGTCGTGCCCAATCTCGTCCAACGGCTGCGCCACATCGCGCAAAGCACTACCGTGAGCTTTGGTGTTATCTACTTAAATGCGTTGCATTCAATGCTGCGAAATCCCGGGATTTCATAGCACTGAAAAGGCAGAACGGCAAGCGAGTCTCGCGAATTACTAGACGGATACGTGGAGGACCAACGGCAGAGCATGACAAAAGCGAGAAACATGCATCACGAAGTTGTGAAGAGATAAGTTTCAAGTCGTAAACCTCGACAGTCGACTTCGTCATACTAATTTCGCACTGATCGTTATGAAAAACTGTTAAGGCTTTGTTATTACTGCTCTTTATCTTCTTCAACTTTTACATTGGGATAAGAAATTATAAATGTTATTACCGCTTTTATATCAAAGAATATTATCATTTCTTTGTTGTGATAAATGTGTTATAATAATGTAACATAATGAGATATTAAATTATCTATATTATAAAATATTACCATTGCTATTTTATTCGAATAATAAAATTATATCTTAATCGAGTTATCCTGAAACTATAATAGGGTTAAGGAAAAGTGATACTAAATATAAGAAGTATAGAACGAAAACTTATTTCAAACTGTACACTCATTTTCACAAAATGACATTTGCATATTACATTTTTCCATTTTTTACGAAGTATAGAATATATTTTGATTTTTATATTAAAACAGATTATTCAACATGTCTCAATCGTTCGACCAAAGACTAAATAAATTTAATCTTTGCACCCTGGTGTCACTTTAAAATAATTGTTCATAGACTGATTTGAAGAAACAGGAAAATATGAAAAGGAATTTACACAAATAAAAAGATTTATATTTAAGATATATTTAATTTATTGTTAACAAATCATTTCAAAATACAGTTTTTATAATAAAATAATATATTACCTTACAAGTATATGGATACTTGG
>JABFOW010000517.1:0-11475 GCA_022817725.1 Archaeoteleia sp. ZL-2020 | reverse complement strand
TTCTCGGATACGACATTCGGCCGAGTCTGGCATTCCGAGACCGGCTAAATGGAATTGTTCTCGCCACGAAATTTCGCGCCGAACTGGTTTTCTGGGCAAACCTGGATTCGGAAAACCTCGCGCGAGCAAATGTGCAATGCTTCCATCTTCATTTGTCACGTAAAAGCCATAAAATTATTCCGAGTCGTTGATGCGTTGCCTTAAATTACACTTTAGCACCCGACGACGCTTTTCATTGCGGAATTAATACTACTTTTAATTATTTTCACGAATAAAATTTATGAGAATATAAATTGTACTCAACTGCAAGATTGTACGATCGTTGGCGATACTTTATTTTAATTCGTTGTATTAGTATTCGGTCCATACAGGCAAAATAATATTTCCAACTACTTCTGAGTGTTTATTCATCAATGGCAATAATTATGTAATAATTATTTGTTGACTTGATGTAGTTGGTAATAGTTAATTAATTTTAAAATCTTTGAAATGTTTGGTTAGAAGTCATGAGGGTAATAATTTTAGTTTGTTTATGCCATTACATTTTATTGTAAACTATGAAAAGAGTTCTGAGTTAGAAACCGAAACGTAAATAATTTTTTTAAAAATACTATTTAATTAAACTACATTAGTTTTTTTTAAGACATTCTAATTTCACCTTATACATATATGTTTAGGACATTGACCCTAACTTTTATTATTTATTTACTATTACATTTTAACCTAAAGACCAATTAACTAAAATTATAAACTTAAAATTAAATTTTCTTAATGATATATTAATAAAAAGAGTTAGTTTTTAAACCATAGGATCATTTATAAGAATGCCATGGTTCATTGTATTGTCTTCGGTTGATAATTAAATAGGAGAAAAATTCTTAGACACACTTTGGACCGCTTCCAGTTTTAAGTATAATGAAACAGAAGAAAGTTCGCTCGTTAAAAATTCATTTTTAAATGTCACGTATGAGTTTCTGACGAATTTATATTCTTCGTTCCAAAAAATATTTCGACACGCTTATAAAATACGAAACAATTAATTTTTTCGTTTTTATTGAAAGAACTGGTGTGCTCATCAACATACGCCACGAATGCATCAAACAGAGCGCATAAAACGTCAAACTGCTTGTACAACACGATACACAAGCTAACGACATCATGAATACTAATAATTAAAATTAGCAATTCAATGGACTTTCACCCTAGCGTGGAGAATCAACATAACAAAGATACAAGCAGCTCCTCAGATTTAAAGGGTCGTTAGTGTCGAGGTTCCTTTAGATAAGTAGAACTTTGGCTTTGCAAATATTCGTAATCCCCTGTACAAAGTCTTTCGGTCGACTTTGAAAGGATTTGTAGCATTTCGATAAAATCGTGAGCATTAATAACGATGGATTAAAAAATGTTGTAAACAAACATAAAAGTAGATATGTTAAAATTAAAATAATGATATGTTGTGAATAACATATTATTACAGTTACAACAATTATATAAATGATTATGAAAGTTCGTATTAGTATTTACAAGCTATTTGTAAAGTGTCTCATATATAGGACAGTGCTATTATTGATTGAAATGTACAACCAATTTTAGTTAGATCCACAACAGTCTTGCCAAGAAAAGCTATAAAAAATAATTTATTTTGGAAAGTATACGTAATACATTTTGTAATAAAAATACCTACTTTACCAAAACTGATGAATTCTCATATATATATATATTAGGTAGTACAAACATGTCTCTCTTAGATTAAAGTTTTCAAAACATTTAAACATTACATTACATAGATTCATATAAAAATTAGAAATGTAAATATTGTTTTCAATTTGCGTTTTGTTTTCATTGAGTAAACAATTTCAAAATGATATGCAACGAGATATTTCAGTTTGGAAAAAATTATATATATTTATTTGTATTAATAATAGCAGAAACGACGTCAATAAATACGAAAGTATTTAAAAGGTATATAACGTTACTTTATAGTATCTAACGTTATGTAGTAAGTATAATGTATTTTTAATGATATATAATCAAATTTTTGGTTACATTATGGACTTTATTCTTTAACTTAATGTATCTTATGTAATATGTGTGTATATTTATGTATCTATTTAAAGAGTAAGTTATTGTTGACTTCAGATTTGTAACACTAATTTCTACAATAACATCATTGTTACATTCATAAATACTTTTCGTAGATAATTACGAAAGATAGCTGTTGATTTATTTGATCAAAATATAATTACACACATATCCAATTAATTCCTTTGAAGTGGTCACTAAATGTCAATCCTACTTAAACTTTTTTAATAATAAAATATTTGTGGATGCATTATAGATATATTCTAAACGTTGTGTAGTGAAAGAAGACATACAACTAGTATTTTATTTTTTTAATATTTACTGAAGCAATCATGCAAGGAGTTTATCGTTAATTCAATCTCACATCTAACGATTTAATTACATTTTTATCATTCACCAATATAATAAAAACATAGTTTATGTTGACTAGATAGTGGAACGACAACCTGTTTTATGTGCTTAAAGAGGTTATCACACGCAGAGCTGGACACACTAGACATAATTTTACATTGATATTTGTAGACGTTATTAATCGTTACAAGTAATAACAATAAATTGACTAAATATGTTTACAGAATGTTTGTCTTTTCAGAATTCTATATATAAAACTGAAATTCAATGTTTCTTCTGTATATATATAATTGGTACATATATCTTACATAATATATTGTATATAAATATTAATATCGATACCGGAATATGCACTCCTCTCACAATTAGACAAACATCTTAACTTTTCAAATACGTTTGACTTCTTCTGAATAAATTAGAAGCTGAGGTTTCTCAATAATACTGATTTTAAATAGAATAATTCTATTTATTACAAATATCTTACATATCTATTATTTAATTTTCTTGTAAATCCGAGTTATATAAAATATACAAGTTCTTTCTAATGTTATAAAATTAGACGGAAAATGATATAATATACAATACTATTTTAGGTATACATATTTTAACTGTTTTTTTATCGAAATTCTAACAAAATTATTTATTCATCGCATCACAATATATTGGGATTCAGTTAAAACTATATTTACCAAATATGTTATTACCGTTATATAACGAAAATTCACTAAAAAGAGTGATTGGGCAAATAAAAAAAAATATAACGATTAAGGGATATAGGTTTATGATCCATAAAACTAATAAACATTATAATTATAACTTACATATTGTAATTTATCCTACTTTATATTTATAGGTTAGAGTCCATGAAAAAGAATTCTATATTAATTATATGAACCGAGGTGAAAGTTATTTTTTGTCTATTCGTGTGGAACAAAAAAACTATTAAAATTTTGTATAAAAGAATTTGCTCTTTGTTGACATTTACTAAAGGAGTTTTAAATTATTTGATAACAATTTTATTGAGAGAAAACGTCAACAATTTTATACGAATGTAAGAAACATAATTTATGTATTAAATATACATAACATTTCGTCATATTTGCATATTTTATATACATATCAAATTAAGTTAAATTACCTAAATTAATAGAAAATCCAATGCTCATTAATGAAAATAATTCACGTTTATCTAAAACTCAGGATATTCAAATTTGAACAATATTAAAAATATTATTCGAATAAAATATTTGTATAAAATATAATATTTGTATAAAAATTATATAAATGTCGATTCATTTGCAGTCACACGCAGAATCGACAATATTAGATGTCACCTGTCAAAGCCTCGGGCGAGTAAAGTAACGGCGTACGCCAAGTTGCCCATATTTCATGTCTTCGACACGCAAAGTCCCCGCCGAACGAATGAAATTATGACGATTATATCGATTATTATATCATAACTTCAATCCGTGAGAAATTGACATACAGGTTGCTCTGAATTGTGGCGTCTTCGACTGTGTCGTCACTTCAGTCAGTGGAATTTGTGCGCATTGAAATATCGGTGACTTTTCGTGTGTGGTGACTTTACTTGTCGGATGCTTCTCTAACAGAGAACATCTCGTATTGACAATTCTGTAAAAGTAAGACAATTCTGTCTAAAAATTAAAGCAAATTTAAAAATAATGGATTTAACTAACCCAAACAATTTCTTTTTACATAACATTTAATTTATGATTTTATTTCACATCACCACTTCAAGTTTGAACATTAAAGTAATATTTACAATCTCAAAAGGTTTTTTCATAATAAACTCTATTTTTATTTCAACTATAATTTTCATAATTATTTTTCTAATTAACATATTTCACTAGTACTATTATAATTATATCTATAAATGTATATTTTAATTATACGAGTTACTGTTGTAAATTTAAAATCAATATAGCATTATTTTCTTTGTATGATATATGATTTTAATGCCATGGTAATATTTCAAACCATGGTCTCCTATAAAGTGCTGTACAAATTGTAAAAACCTATGTAATTATGCTAAATGTATTGACATTTCATAATATATCCTTCAGGTATCGTTCATTATGGAAAAATATACCACAATAGCTATGCCCAGAATAAATGTATTTGTATTTTGAGCCTAATAAAAATGTATTTAGCATAAATAAATTATTTTGTAAATTACTACATATTGCAAATACAATTTTCATAAAGTAAACACACTCTAAAAATAACTGTCTCACAGCTATAACCATTTTGTTTTAATTATCATTATAATTTACAAAAATTACGTTTAATTATGATACTTTTAATTTCAATGTGTATTGAACTATTTAATTGCCACCTTGGCAATTGATTGACTTTTTAAATGTATTAAGCGTAGTGTTAAAATATTTCCACTATTATATATTTTTTATTATCGCATATACATAAATTACAAACTTTGTAATGAACTTACGCATTGCAGGTGTGTAGTAAATACAGTAAAATGGGGAAATGGGTGATGTAGCCACATATGTGTACATGCATATAAATAGAAGGAAATTGTATCCTAAATGCATTGTATTCTGTGACTCAAATTACCATTCTGAACTATTTATTGTATATCACAAAATTAGACGAAACAGGTTTAAATGGCAAAGAAAAAAAATTCATTTAAATTGGCATCTCGTTCAAATAGTTGACTACAGAAAAACTTAATCGTTCTAATATTTATCGTGCTAGCCGATTTTAATAACGCGATGAAAAAACACATCAAGAAATAATGGCGTCAATATTTTCTTGACAGTCTATGACAAATAAATGTCTTTTTAATTTACATTCTCCTTTTTTACAACTACACATAACGATCATAAATTCAACTATTTTTATTGATAAACTCCAAATCTTTGAATCTCAAAACTTGTTCGATGAATATTTAAATGTTCTAAAAATATGTCGAATATAATTCATTAATTTTATACAAAAATGTGTAAAAATGTAATAATTGCGATACTAAAACTATTAAATTATAATCAACAATTATGCAACAAAAATTAAAATGAACCTCCGATACGCAATTATGAATGTCTATACATTGAAGAAGAATAACAATAATAGAAACTTTCCTGTAACATCATCAAATAGAAATTAATGTCGAAAGAAGTTCCGAATCATTCCGAAAGTCCTATTGAAAGTTTGATATGTATAAATATATTTGAAGATTACTTCATCAAATATTTAATTTAAATTCGATACTGGATAATAGATTTCATTCCGACAAAAAATGAGAAGCTTTGATATGCGAGAAATAAAAAATGCTTGAAAAAGTTTCTGAAATAGTATCGAAATTAATCAGGATGAGTCGAAAAGGACTGTCACAGTTGCATTCGGATAAACCCATCGTCCCCAAATTTCGATTAATAAAAGCCGTAATATCACAATGTGACATATTTTAAATAAGCTCGCGATTTAGTGACAGAGATAATTCTTATACGTCTGGCGGCAAAGTAGCTGCAAGGATGACTTCATTGGCCTCCTGCATTAAATTACGAGGACCAGGTTGTACGCTAATTAATTTTTATTGGATTCGCCTTAAAGTGCTCGGAGCTTTTTTGTTCGCTTTTCTTTTCTTTACTTTGAAGAAGACGAGACGCCTTTGTTAATTGTCTGAAGCTTTGCTGCTTTGTTTCACATTTTATCCATTAAACGCGCTCCATTAACTTGGCGAGTTATTTTCATACCGAATAAGTTTGCAATGCAAAGAAAATACAATCAAACATTTTAACAAAATTATATTTCAAGCACAAAACTGTCGGCTTTAACGTCAATTTTCCATTACTACTGAAAGGCGAAATGTGTTAATTATCTCTGACAATTTAGAATTTGCCTGATTTGCATTTTTATGCTAATTCGATAAAATGCTCTATTGTATAACGCGTCAGTGCGAAATCGTAATTTCAAATGATTGTATACAGTTGAAGTGTCAGTTTAATTGAGACAGCTTGACCCACTCCTTACTGTCGCTATATTAAACAGCCGTATTGACAATCAAAGCATGATTTGCGTAATTGTAATATTATTTGCACAATTTACGCATGCACATCAATCGTCAATGTTCACCATAGAACAAGAATGAAGAATTGCGTTAAGTCATTTTTGTATGATACTTTGTTGCGTTGACAATTTCATTCAAATTATAATTGATATGAAAAATGACATTTAAATTAAACAAAATTGGATAGGAATTTTGTATCTTGTAAGCTATCATTTATTTCGGTATTTAATTATTCAAATACCAAACAATTAATGAGGGCTTGGTGAATAAATTCATTAGAATCAATTACCATCTATGCAAAGATGTATTTCTGTACATTGTTTGAATCTAATTAACACTTAATTTAGCTTCACATTAAAATTAAAAAAATTAATCATAAATTGTCATTTTCTCCAAAACCAATGGAGATGGCAAAATATGCAATCATGTTACATGATTCGCATACAATTTAGAAATATTTGAAATAATAAGGCGAACACCAGCCATACCGACTTAAATGACGATAATTAAATTCACATTGTATAAATTCATTAGAATGTAATTTATAGTTTTTCGAATTACAATTTAACTACATTTGTCAGTTATCATAATTTAAATATAGTATCATTTTATATTTCATTTGTAATATACTGCTTCGCAATTATACTTCAAAAGCAGACTACACATAACTTATTCTTGTTATTGTAACAATAATAACTTGAATCTTTAATTATTTCTTGGTGTATAATTGGTACAATAAAAAATGTAATTTACCAAATTAATTACTGATTATAAGAAGTGTAGGTGAAATATAAAATCTATCGCAAATCATTTTGATAATTGCTACCATAAAACCTCGACCTGATTTACTAGTTGGCCGAAACTCAACGTGTGTATGTTAATACTATCATCATTTATGCACGTTATCTTGAACATGTTCGATCATAAATTCGTTTCGCAAAGGTTACTGAAATTTTTATACCGACCCTTTGGAATGCATGGTGTACGGTGCTTCTGCACGCATCTCCGTCTCAATCGTCATTGAGCATCTTTTTTATCCCCGCAAATGAAATGTCATTGAAGCCGTAGAAATAATGTAACGATGGACATCGTTAATAACGTATGTATTAATTACGCGTTGGCAACTCCGTCAATAAAAACAATACGATGAAAAATAAAATATTATTAATGTTCGTCGGGACTTGGAAACTTAATTATATGGTATCGTTTTTATGCGTATAATTGATCAAAAATTATTTATCGCCCTCGAGTTACACGTGATCAGATATAAATATTTATTTATATGCAGAAAAGCGTGTAAGCATTGCAATATGTAAAATACGACGAGCCGAAAGTGTAGCTTCTTTGAGCAAACTGTGTCAAATGCTGGCTAATGACTTTGACAGAGTAAAGAGCCTCGAATTATTCCAGCCTCGAGCTGCGTGGCCTTTGAAGGTAAAACAAAGTTAAAAGTAATTCTTGCAAGACACTTCAGAATGTTGTGTTTGAGTAATGACTTCAAAAGGCAAAGTTCATGGTAAACACGACCTAAGGGTATATTTTAAAAAAGGTTCTCTTCAAACGACATCGAGTGCTTTAATTGTATATAATTTTTTATCAAAACTATATGCACAACGTTTAAAATTTAGAAAAAAAAAATTGTAAAACCGTTTAACTTTAAAGAAACGTAACTTCACTAATGCTTAAAAAAACATTCAAGCGGAAAGAAATTTCATTCTGTGATATCCAAATACAATTAATTACATAGTCTAACAATTAATTTATAATGATACAAGTAATCATTTTCTTACATTAATGTATATATATATATATATATGAAAATACTTTTTTATAACTGTTTTTGTTACGGAAGAACTCATTTTTTTCAATTCACAATTTATAAGTAAATCAAATTTTTTTATTAATAGACATGATATATAATTTATAGCGCAAATTATTAATGATGAAACTCTTAGTCGATTTAATATCATATTATTGTATTGTAATGTTCAAATGAATAATTCCAATTCACAGTAACAATAACACTATATATATATCTATTGTGAAATATAGCTGAACATTTTTAATCATTCATACTACAATTTATTGAATCTATAATAATAAATTACAAAATATAAGAAAATAATTTACAATATACACTTATAGGCAAATTGTGAAAGACTATATTTCAGTTTCAAGATAATAATTGAATAAATAATTACTACCAAAAAAAATAAAAATAGCATAATTTAGACATATTACTTAACTTGATACATTTGGAGCAAATATTAACAGATATGCTTTAATAGTTTACTTATTACAAAATTAATAAAATCACACCTTCGTATTAAATCATTAGACCACACATAACTATCTTACAAAGCGATAATCAGTAACATCAAATAATCAGATATGAAATTTGTATTGTTCATATAAAAGATTTCTTCGATGCATCATCTCGTTTGCAAATTATATGTTATCGAGCCATTGAGCTCGTATAAGTGAACTGAGGAATGGAGCTGTAGGCCACGAGTTTTATCGTATCAATTAAGAGCCGATGCAAATCAAAAGCAAATTGTTGCAATGCTTAGACTAGAAATTTTGTTGATTGGCTACCGTGCATTCACCTATTCAAGGTTATCCAGGTAGTGGGCCCGTCGACAGGCCCATGGAATTTTTAGTGAAGTTAAATCGGGAATGAAAGTCGTTCGAGGGCCACAACCAGTTTCAACTGACCCACATGTGTGAGTGCAGGATGACGCTTGACGCCGTATTAATTCTCGATTCTGATACGCATTCAATTACATAAATCTTCTTCGTCGTTTCTTAAAAGATTTAATTGATCAAGCAACTGGTTTAAAGCATCCGAGTGATACATTGCTATTCGAATGCGTCACAAGTTTTTATCAGTTATTATTCATATGGATAACATTAAAAAGTAAAATATTATATTAATATTTATTAACTGTCAGTGCGGGTTTTTAAGCGAATAAATTTTAAAAAATCTGCCTGACATTATATACTATAAAATAGGCTTATAATTGAGTTTTAGCTAAATAAGCGTGACATTTAGAAACAGTATGAAAACACCTTATATAAAACGAGTTATGCGTTCAAGTGTAAGAACTTTCTCTGAGTTATATCGACCTTGGCCATGTTGAATCCTGCTTTAATTTTCACGACAACACTTTTCACTTGATACATCAGGTTTGATGATCTTTTAACGATCGGCTGCGAAGGTAATCAAGTGACGGCGTAAAATTCACGGTTACATTTAAATGGATGCATTTCATTCGTTTTGAAACAGATTTCGTTTCTTTTTGTAGAAGAAGTCCAATTGCACCAGAGAGAAAATTGTGGTTTTCAAAAATTAAATAAGTTATTTATGAAAATATATTTTATAGAAAAATTATATTTGAGCCTACGATTTAGATCTTGTAAATTTCTCTTTCATTTACATATTGTGATTGGCTATAACAGATTATCATCGAACTGTTCAAGTATTAATATAACTGTATACCACGCGTAAATTGATTGCCTGAAGCACAAATTTGGTATTCGAAAAGGTTGTAACATTGAATTGTAATTAAACATCGTTGGTAATAGTTGTTTGGAATGAATACTCGAATGCAATCACAGTTGTGATTACAACCGTTTTCATATAAAATCTACATTTGTTAAAAGTTAGTACGGAAATCAATATTTCGATAATATTAATTGCAATTAAAAATAGATTGTTAGCAATTCTTTCGTCATCAATTGTTGATTGAAAATTGATGTTAATAAAATAAATTTTTAGTTGTAGAAAGATTACAGTTCATTTTGAATATATATAATATGATAAACTATTGACATTGTCCAAACTTATATTACTGCAAAATGACCGTCATTTCTAGTATAATTGATGTCGAATTTCCAATAAGTATATATACAACAAATATTTTAAAATATTCTGTTTGTAATATTAACAAAGTTGACAAATATTTTAATATTTCTAAATAGGAAACTGAAAATACTTCTTTGAAGCGACAGACCTGTAGTAATAAGAATAATGAAATAAATATTTTAAAAGCAAGGATGAAACGTGTCATTAAATGTCACAACATGAGCACCAAAGCAATTTTTTACAAATTGGCAAATGTCACATTGCACCAAAGCAATTTTTTACAAATAAACATATATTGACACAAATATATGTCCATGCGCCAACAGAAACAAAAAATAAATGTAACGAAGACCTTTATATTTAAGCTTTCAATTTACCTTATTAAGATTTCCATAAACCTTGAATAAAATCAACTTCTTCTAAATAAAAGGTACTTCTTCTAAAAAGTTACTCGAAAGGTGATTATTTACATTTTATGTCTCATGCACGACGAAAGATTCACTCAGACATTTCATGTACGTCAACTGACTCAGTTGCTTCATAAGAAATTCTTCATGACAGGAATGTTAATTATCTATATTTATTGATCGAAATATTGACAGTGGGACAACTTTCCCGCGTCACAACATCTCCCTTATGTTATCAAAAACATTTAAGTTATACAAAAGAATTAAGGATTAAAATAATCCAATTATATATATATATTGCATTTCTTATAAGTTATTATAAATGTATGCAATGTTTATAAGTCTAAAGATATTTTACGTATACATTATAAATACAAATTGTAGTTTTATATATATTCCATATAAAATTATATATACCAGACTTATAAACATTTGTAAATATAGATCTCTTTTACACATTGCAGTTATCAATGTATATATCTTTATAATTTGATTATTGAATCAAAGTATTTATGTAACTTATACCGCTTTTGTATTGAGTAAATACGAAATTTTAATTATTACATTTTTACATATGTGTGTGTTTGTACTATATAATGAGTAAAGATAGTATTTGAACAACGTTTGCATTTAGATTTATGTGTAAAGTATGTCAATGTGTTAATAGTAGCTGTATACATATGAAATAATGTAACAGTTCTCTAATTGTCAAATAATTATTA
>JABFOW010000516.1:0-11479 GCA_022817725.1 Archaeoteleia sp. ZL-2020 | reverse complement strand
ATAATAGTTTCTAAAATAAAACTTTTCAAACAATCAACTCTACACACAACTTGTACAACATTTTTTGGCAAAAATATCAAAAATCAACCAATCTGGTTTCATAAAACTTTCTCATATCACAATCTATTTAATTTTGCAAAACATTAAGCACCATGTTGTAGCTGATTCATCAACCCCCTAGCCATGTGTCATTAGCTATTTAACTTCAGTGGTGTTCACGGTAGCAGCCTATGACAATTCTCAACCCACGCCCCTGTCTGCTTTTTGTCTATCGCTCCGAGATTTCCCTTCGACATAACTTAAAGAAATAATGACAAAGAAACGCACGCTAAAAGGGCACAGGAAACATACAACTATAATCCTTTTATGCAGTTCTTTTTTCCAAGAATGTTAATAATCGTATCGAGAGCATACTTGCGGCACGAGTAACCTAAAAAGCCGTATGGTGTAGACTATCGTATTCTGCAGCGGCACCATGCAGGAATCGCGTAGACATGCAGGCAGGCGAACGAGTAGGACCACCCATCCCAATCCGGCCAGATCGACAATACAAAAGGTCAACGCGCACGTCGCGTGATAACGCAACGTTCGCGCGACAAATGTCACTCGAGATTGGGCTCGCTCCGACTCGCGAAATACGTATTTCGCGTAAAAAGAAAACTAGAAGACTTACCATATCCATCGAGAAGGAGAAGTCAAGCGACTGATAGTACATCCAAACATAGCGTATCCAAAGCTAGCGCGCACACCCACACACACATCAATGGACAACACTGGGATCACTATCGAGGCGACAATTTGGGCGTAAGATGAGTTTACGGCATTGCTCAAAGTTCACCGCAAGCGCGAGCGCAGAAAATGGCGTTACTCGCTCACTTTCGCGGACACTTCAATGATTCCGATCTCTGGCGAGTAAGAGTGGAATGAGTAGCAGTCGTCGTCACTGGCAACTGCTGGCAAAGGCTGGTTCTTCATTCGGCAATTCCGTAGTTGTCTGCCCTGAGTGGCTTTCATGCGTGCCTAAAGCGTGCTGCTACCTTCACTGCAGCGAACGCTAGGCGTACTACGTTTATTTACAGATACGGAAGTATCAACTTATCGATCAAACAGAGAACTTCCTTTACAAGTCAAAATATCATAGCTTCTTTAGATTATCTTTTGAATTAATTATTTGTATATGTCTACAATTAGTTCTTGTTTTCTAATTTGGAGTAATAATATTGTTCTTCGACTTTACCAAAAATCGAATTTTTGGTAAAGTTAACAGATTTTGGTTACCATATTGCCGATAAGGTAGGTACTATTTAGGGATAACAATTTTATATGATATTAGACATTAATGCCATCATTATTCTATTTTATGAATTAAAAGTATTAATAAAATCGTATTTGTTAAACTATACCCTTTTTTATTAAGGTACGCTATTCACTTTGAATTCGTTGTCTATTGAACATGCAACTACAGTGCTCATGAAATCTACCTTACCGACGAACGAATGTATGTGCATGTTTCTGCTTGCAAGTACTCAATTCAACCACATATTATAATATATCATTCAATATCATTTTCACAGTAGTTGTTTATTTCATTATATGAAAAACAAAAAATAATATTTTATATATTATCTTTATATCAATTTCACAATTATTTTCATTCGAAATGGCAGATGAAGCTGAACAGGTAACTGTTGTAGCTTTTATTTTTTTAAATATTTAAAAAGCAGCTTATGCATATACATAACCAAAGTATTTGTATGCAAAAATCTTAATCACAAACATAATAATTATGTTCTTTTTATAATTTTTAGAAATTAACAATCTCAAAATAATGTACATTCTTTTTTCTGTCAGACTGTTGATGAAATATATCTGTTAAGTCATTCCTACATAAAGTAGAGAACTAGCCTCTGCTACCATAATTTACTTTTGTTGTACTGTAAGTTGTAAATTATATTATAAATATTATAAAATCTGAAAATTTGTGTAGGCGCCAGCTATTAATGTGAAAGAACCATTGGATTTAATAAGACTCAGTTTAGACGAAAGGATATATGTGAAAATGCGAAATGAAAGAGAATTACGAGGACGTCTACATGTAAGTAAATAGATACAAATATATAGAATATGTCGCATTTATAATAATTGTCTTCTCATTATTTTTAATATTCCAGTGATATAACATCAGACTTTTATATAAATATATATCAAAACTAAAATACCCAGTAAATAATGCCTAAAGGGTGGTTTTAACTTAAGTAAAACAAAATGAAAAAGATAATTCTTTTATATTTAATTTTATTGACAGGCTTATGACCAACATTTAAATATGGTTCTGGGAGAAGTAGAGGAAACGGTAACCACTATAGAAATTGACGAAGAAACTTACGAAGAAGTGTATCGCACAACTAAAAGGAATATTCCAATGTTATTTGTCCGAGGCGATGGTGTTATACTGGTATCGCCGCCTAGTATGAGAGCTGCGATATAAATATCTTTTAGTTTTCTGGACTTAAATATTCCTTTTCTAAATAAATATAATGCAAGTAATAAGAAATTATAAAAATGGTTTTCTTGTATTATTAATTATTATTAACACTTCCACCAACTTGAAATAAAATCATACTATTGAATGTGTCAATAGTATCAAAGAGTTTTTAATTTGACCGTAGTTCAAATGTAAAAACAAAATAATTTATAATTACAATGAAGTTTTGTTCTTATATGTAAAAAAACGAAAATTTATGTATTAAAAAAAGAACATATTGAACAAACTGAAAAATAGAAATAGGAAACCAAAATCATTAAAAATGCTTTTACTCAAATCATACAATTATAAAAATAACTATTTCACATTACATTACTCGAAATTAATTTGCTGATTACGACACTCGAGATCGATAATTCTCTGATCCTTTACATTTATTATGCTTTCGAGATGGACAATTCTTTCTCTTAGTGAGCTTATCATTTCAGTCTTTTGCTGCAACTCCTGTTTTACTCTTATGAAGGCTTGTCTCGAAACAGGTTTTTGAGTCATTTCTTCACTTGCATTTAGGATGGAGTTTATACCGTCTGTTATAAATTAGAGTAACAAATGTATTATCTTAAATATTTACAATTGTACGTTTCTGCCATTAAGAGAAACGAATCTATAAAGGTCAACACAGAGATTGATCTTATCAATCTATTTCGATTAAAAGTGTATCTTTACACCAAACAAAGTGTAATTGATTACTTACCACCATGACCATCTTCGATATTAAAATATACAGAATCACGGTCTGCATTGCAGTCTTTGATGATTTTATTGCGCAGATTTAACAGAACACTTTCTATGGCGCCTGTTTCAGAGCGTGCCAGTTTTTCAATCGTATCCTTTCCGAGTTTCATTTCTATTTTGGAAAGCACTTTGCGATTTAAAATACTCCAATTTGCGATTTTTTTCGAGATGCTGTTACCAGGGTTGTAGTTATGGATGTCAACGTATCGGGAATAGTAAACTTTCAGTAATTCTGCCATTAGAACTATATAAAATTCCAATTAATTATTATTTATTTACTTATGTTTATATATACTATCATTATCTAGTAAATCCTCTGTTTTCTAGTAGACTAATATTTCAAAGTAACAATTAGAATTACATTTTAAAGAAAATTAATTCAGATAAATAAAAACAATCTGTAATTTTGCTATTATATCGTGACAAATACCAGCATCTGAAAAATCTCTTGCAATGTTTCTCTTCGGCCTTGATAAGGAAATTGTATCAATCCATGCATAAATTTCATCTAGTTTATCAGCGGTCTCCATGATGATATGCTTGTCGTCAATATGATGAACCTCAAAAAATAACCCTGACAAATTCTGTATATAATCTAAATCTTTAACATATATCTCACAAAGAGTATATATATTATTTATAAATTTTATTAATTTTACATGCAAATTTGTTATATGCCAATGCTCGTTTCATCACAATGGTTACAACTTTCAATTTATCCGTCAAACAAATTTTAATCAAAAATGACAATTATCCAAATTGTATGAAATAAGTGTTCCGTGATAAACAAGTGAAGAGCGAGTATTTTTATTATTCGTATACATTATGCTACAAAAATAAAATTGAAATGATTGTAACAAAATTTGTAAGAAAATTATATACATTAACTATACTAGGGAATCTTATCGCTAAGCCCAAAAATGTCACGGGATAAATCAGGTTGATGTATTAGTGTGGTTTCCTTGTTATTAATGCAGTTTGTTTCATGAGCCATTCATAAGCCATGTGCTCCTTTGCTTTGTATAGTTCAGCGCCTACTTTAGATTTGACTTCTCTGTGATAACGATTCAGCCACCAAAGCTACAAAATAAAGGTCTTATTATATCCATAATTACTCTTTTAAATTTGATATACCCAAAAAGACCATAAAAATTTAAATCTGATTTTTAAAGATACCTGACTATTTGTTAATCTTCTGATATCAATCAGCTGCCTTTCAAAAGGTAGCAATGTGACCATTTCAAACGTCATTAGTTCTTGGCTATCTTTGTACTGTCAATAAAGAATAAACTTAATGAAAGATTACGTTAATTGTAAGTTTTAAATAAAATAAACAATAAAACATTTTATTTACGGTTGTATTAGCTGGTACAACTGCCATGACATTTCCAATTCTCAATACCCATTTGTTCTCTTCAATGTAGCCAATGTTCTGAGTTCTAAAAACGTTTAGATCATACGTTTCCTTAAAAGCTGTAATATCAATTTATGTTAAATTTTGTATATATATTTGACACATTTACTTTATGTTGACAGTGATCACCTCAATGATTACCTTCAGCGCCTCCCATTATAAGACCGAATCCTCGCACTGCCTCTTCATTAAAATCCAAACCCATTTTGTAGAGATGAGCTCGGATAATGAAGTCCGAGGCTTTTACAGAAGTACTTGACGAAAAGACCGACTTGGCTAGATCTATAGATCCTGCCAAAAGGGCGGTGTAAACTAAAATTTGCTTTTGCGTTGGCGTTATTCCGTTCACGGGTAACAGCGACCTTGCCATGCATGTGCTCGTGACTGCGAAAAAAGAGCTGAAGTACCAAGTAAATAGTAAATAAATATAACGTTAAAGTTATAGTTTAAAATGTTAATATTTTGCTCGGAAGAATTGAACGAGACAGCTGTTTAAAATATAAGATTTTAAACAGCAATTATTTATAAGAATTTTTCGTTTGTTAATAAAGTATTTATTGTTTAAAATAACAAAGAAAATTGTTTTAAATAATTGTTTTATTTCTTTTTAACTATCTTTTTTATTTCTTTTTAATTGTTTTATTGCTATCTCATTTTTCAATATTTTGAAAGTCTACGTATACATGTTGGAAAAATGTAATCAATAAATATTAATAAATAAATTATATATTAAAACAGTCAGATTTATTTACAATTTGAAATTGATGGTATTATTATAATGACTTGTAATAGATGACATAATTATCTTTTAATCAAATCAGTGAGGGGTATAAACGCGTGACATAATCGTACAAAGTAAATAGTGATATCTAAAGTGACTATCAGGATAGCCGTTTATACAATTAGTTTATAGATTTCTTCGAACTAATCGATATAAGTATATTGTGAAATTTGTATTATAAAACTTTTTGACAAAGCTTCTGTTATACATACATTAATACAAAAGCTCCATTAGTAACATTGTTTCCCTACTGTGCAGGAGAGAAAATTAGTTTTGTAACTTTTGAAGTGCTTACCATAAAATATGGTAATCTTAAGAGTAAAACTTGATAAATGAATATCTGAATGTAATAACCTGACTTGCTATCGATCCTTTAGAACATCGAAGATATATGCTCCAATTTGAAAGTAATTTTTCATCTTGTCCAATTTGATAGTTTATAAATTTTTCATGAGCAAGATTTATTATATACCTATTGTTCTGTTTATTAAAAATTAATACTCTTAGCAATTTTTATTCAATCTCGTTCCTATTGCAAAATTTAGTTCAAATTGAAAACAAGTTTTAACGTTTTAAATCAATGAAATATTAATTTTTGTTGTTAATATTTTTTAAATAAATATGTCAAACAGTCACGTTTACTTGTCAACAAAGATAATATATATTTACTGTAATAGATGAATGATAATTTTTGAAAAACAATTATACACGTGGAAAATAATTTCCTGATTTTATGTATTTACGCATATGTTATTTAGGCATCAAAGCGTTTTTCATATATATATATTTCTGGGTCGACCGAGTAAATGACAACACCCCTCGTCATCTCACGGTCGATAAAGGATCACGACAGTATGTGCATTGCTCCCATATAAACCGAGCGCAATTCACTAAAATATTATATGTCTATATGGGAATACGTATCTGTAAAGTAGAATTTTTCACGAATGTTTTTTGATGTTTATTGAATAAACCTCCAGTTCGAAATTTTATGTAATGGAAAATTTGTTCGATCCGTGGAGCAGTGAAAAATCGTTATGCACAATTTGTGATGCGCTGCTGGGTACTTTTATAGCATCGATTTTAGATAAAAGATAAAAATTCTTTTCATATGAAAATTAATAATGTGTGAAAAATGTGCATATATATAAAATATGTGCTCATTGTATTTGGTTGTTCAAATAGGTTTTATACAATTTCGAAGTAATATATAAACTTATTACATATCTAAAGCAATTTATTTGTAAAAATATTAGTTTGTAACAATTAATTTATATGGATTAAAGTCACGTTAGAAATTATTTATTAATTTTTTGTATCAAAAGTAATACTTTATATCCAAATAACAAATATAAGGTATTGCAAATACAACCAAAAATCTGTTTTAGAATCGTCTTTATAAAAAAGAGTATTAAGAAAACTAAAAATTTGTAATAAATTTAGAGTTATCGTATAAACTATTTTATTTTTGTCGGAGAAAATATTAAAATATTAAAGTAGATCATTATCTAAATCAGTACTACTGATTACTTTGAATATGTTTTAAAAAACTTACCATAATGTCGACAATTTGATGTCATAGTAATTAGTGGAATTGTTATCTTTGTAGTATCGTTGGCCGGTGTGTGATTCAGCGTGATCGATTCAACTTTAAAATTGCCTTTATCTTTAACCGTGTCAATAGTGCTAGTTTTTTGCTTTTCATTAATCTCTTTTATTGCTGTAAGTGCAATTTTCCTTATGAATTCTGCCTCTGTGATGTTCGAATTAAACTGGAACGAATAAATTTACACTAATAAAAATGAATCGTTCTCACAACTGTCAAATGTCAAGATCGTTGTGGTAACGATCTTATTATATATTTTACGATCCAGAATAATGGTTTCTTTCAGATACAGATTGTGCTTACATTCAGAAAAAGAATTTTGTTTAATTAACCAATATGGTTATGTTAACTCAACAAAATCCTATGAATCAACAAACCTGTTTTCTGGTTGTACGATCCAGACGGTTGCGTTTAGCAACACACAATTTAAATGCTTCTTATTAAACTTACTGCATTGGTCGCGGTCGTTTCTATATTCATCATCATTTTCACTTGTCTTACAGCATCTTCCAAATGAGCCTTCTTCACCGCGGCTATCTCTATTGCATTTTTTCTATCTTTCCTAAAAAGAGCTGGAGATATGGCCCATTTAATTTTAGCTTCTGGTAGCTGGAAATTAAAACAGCAAACAAAATTACAGATTTATATATAAGTTTTTTTTTAAAAGATATATTAAATAAATTGGATATTAATCGTTTTTTTAAAATTATTATTATTATTATTATTATTATTTTATATATATATAAAAGAATAACGTATGTCGCCTGTTTTGAATGTGTTTGAAGATTGTGCCAAAATCTATCATAATCATACATGCTGCAAAGGTTTAAAAAGTAAATTTTGAATAAAACAGTTCTCTATTTCGCGTTCTATGAAGTACGGTAATTTTTGTAAATATAATTTTATCAATGTCTTTTATACAAAATTTCTGGATGTACTTCTTACAAAATGGAGGCAGCACTCAATGCTTTTTCTATATCGCCGCTTTGCTTTTCTCTTGATATATACAGCGAAGCGAAATCTTTTCCAATTAACATGTAAGATCGAAACAGGGGCAAGTGTGGATAATCCGTTCCGCGTAGATTTGTTATCCAAGCTATCTCGTCCAATGCGGTTACGATGAATAGATCAGTTCCTAACTTCGACATGTCTTTGCGGATATCTTTTAGTTTGTCGACTGACGATTGTCCTGCAAAACGATATTAAACATTATTCATTTTCAGTGTTTGCAATTTTTGTACAATTTTTTTAAATGTAAATAATTTCCAACGCTGATTATTTTGTATTCTAATTCTAAAATACAATTAATCGTTGATTTAAAATTTAGAACAAATTAGTAAACCTGTGGCGAAATGAGGCAAGGCATAAACAGGATCTTTCGGATAAGGTGGTGGATCCTTCCATATCATGTCGATGAAACTTGTTGCGAAAGGGACGAAAATAATATTGTGCACACCTGTATAATTTATTAAACAAAATAAAAATTTGATCAATTTTAATAATATTAAGCGAATATAAAGTTCTTTATGTAAATTATGTTACTTCATCAAAACATTTTGTTGATTACACCAAACGGTTTTTTCAGTGTAAACATGATAGAAATTGTAATTAAAAAAATTGTTTTGATTTTTCAAAACATGTATGCCGTAATATTGTATTTATATCTCACGTAATTTTTGTTCCCAAATTGACGCCTGTGCATAATCTATATATGTTGAATCTGCGGACACCTTATCTCCTGGCGAAAGTTCTGATATTAACCATTCTTCTATCGTTGGTGTCTGTAAACAATTATTAGTATTATTTACTTCAATTCTTGTGTAATATAATTGGCAAGATTTGTGGGTACTTTTAATTTCGAAAGAATACGATTGTTCATGGTATATTATTTACAAATTGAGATAATGCTTTACCGAGGGTAAACCAGATTTCATAAGTATCCAATCATCGGAAAGGAATTTTTCTGCAGATTCCCAATAACGCGACGTTGTCCAAAGTGCAGCTTTGTCCATAGTCACAACTGCAGTACCATCACGATCATTAAAGTCTGTCAACCATTCTCGTTTTTCATCCCTTGGATGAACGTAGTACTTAATCTTATAAATAATAAATAAATGTATGAAGTAAAAAATATATATTATAATTAATTATTCAATAATTTGTTATTTAATTTAGAATGTATATGTGGGAAATCAACATTATTATAATATTTATAATAACTAATGTCTAATTAAACTAAAAGTATCTAATTTTGTAAATAATTAAAAAATTAATAAAAATATCTATTTATCATTCATAACTTTATTAAAAATATCCATAGAAATCGTGTATGTTGACTTTTTATATTTGTGTATATTGATTTATATTGATATAGATTCTTTTATTAATAATTATGATTTTATACGAATAACTTTGATAACAAGTTAATATACTTTCAAATATGAAGTACATAAGAAAATGTTTAAGATATGTTTTTAATGTTCCAAGAGTTTTATGAACCTGATGCTCATCTCCATCTGCGACGATATAAGCAGCAATGCCCTGGTATCTCATTTCCTTTCTCAAGTGGCAGATTTTTGTCTCGCTTCCATAATCGATCATTGTTCTTCCACGTATCACTAAAATGAATTATTAACCGCGGTTGAAGTAACGATATGCATGTTTCATATGAGATGTGCAATGTTTAATACAGTAATAAATATGCTACAACACGTGATAATTGCGTCGAAGTAGGACTCCTCCGTAAAACTACCTACGACGAAACTAAAAATAAGAAAACTCCTACAAACTGTTTTTATCGAATTACAGATTTATGTATTGAAAACATATCGAAGATAGCAAAAACATATGTCGACATATTTTTTTCACTTTTTCAATAAATATTTGTGATTGAAGGTATATTACTTTTTATGATATTTTCTGCAGTGAACTTCGGTTGACTCAAAGATTTAACTTGTATTTGCAAAATAAGTTGATATTTGGACATTTAACAATTGTTTTGATTAAAATTGTTGTCGAATCGACCAAACACTGCTTTTTAAACAAATATATCTTTAGTAATATATTGAAGTCTAAGGTAGAAAAATAAATCTGATGTTATTTAAAAACTGTGCTATTTATATTTAATTATTAATATCAACTGAGACGTTGAATTTATTTAGTTATATTTAGTAACATTATTTTCTTCAGAGCAAAATTCAATTTGTTTAAAACTTATTTGTGTATGAAAATGATAATTGTTTTATTATAACTCGTACTGTAAAAGCTAATTGAATGAAACGCGAGTAAAATATTAGTCTAGACCATAGAAATAGGTACTTGAATTCGCAAAACATCGTATATTTTATGAAATACAATGTAGAACATGACGATGATGAAGATGACGTTGAATGAAATTTAACATTTCCGTGCATTAGTCGAATAATGCATTTTGTTTTTAAGCTCCCGTGCTTGAGGTCAACTTACGTGGTACATTTATTACCACGGCAATAACAAAATAAGGCAAGATGCCTGGAGAAGTAACGTGTCGAGCCATTTCGTACACGATGCCGCGTGAAAACTACCGACCCACTGACTTTACTCGACATCTTTTATAAGCTTCTTCCGGAAATTACGTTCAAGGCCAATATTACATAAATAGGTCAATTTAACGGCAATCGCACTATTGCAATATTATGCCGCAATTCTTCTGTATACATTTGTCCAGTCCATACTCCGATAAAGAGGTGTCAGCATTTCTAACATTTATTTTGATGGGAATGCTTTTATGACGATGACATTTCATTTTAAAATCTTTTCTATGTTTTAATAAATCTTTATTTTTGTAGTCTCGTGTTATTGACAAATTTAAATTATTTATTATTTCTTTTATCAAAAATCATTACGTTGTTTAGTATTTTATTATACATTTTTTTAAATATTTGTCAAATTATTTTTATATCTTGATTGCTGAATCCTCTTGTTTTTGTCTTTCCTTTTTTTCTACAGATTTGTCAAACGTCGCATTGACGTTATTAAATATATAATATTTAACAATTGTAATACAATCTATTATAAAGATATTATGAAAAATAATAATAATATACGAGTTGAATGATTTTATATTATTTGAATAACTATATACAGAGAGAAGTAATAGAGATTTGTAGATATTAGAGTCCATCATTCAATAAATGTTGTCCATGACCCGATTGTATGAAAGTGAATTGTATATTTTGGCATATCTTTACTTACTGTCGATTAAGTGATATGATTTTATATTGGTTTGTTTGTTACTTCTTTAGGCTCATGTCGTTAAAATAATAAGCTCCGAAACGAAATGAGGAGCAGATACAAAAATATCGCGCTTTTTCTGTCACAGTTGACCTATGTTGCATAATCGTTTGTTTTCGACACATA
>JABFOW010000515.1:0-11482 GCA_022817725.1 Archaeoteleia sp. ZL-2020 | reverse complement strand
CTGTCGGTTATCCCTTCCCCTCCCCCCCCCCTGCCCCGTGCTAGACAGATAGACAGCTTATCGATTACCAAAGAACCTCAAAAGGCGTATTAGCTTATGCAATATTGCGAGCATAGTCAAGGTAACCTTAAATATTCCACTCACTGTCGAATTTCAAGAGTCTACTTTAGCCGAAACCTAAAGCAGACAAAAACAATGGAGACTTTGGAAAATCGATCAATGGTAGTACCTCCAGCGGAACGCTTCTACGGACGCTCAACCACCACCCAAACACAAAGATTAATCGATACCATGCCATCCGATTTTGCCTTTTAAATCATTGGTTAATAAATCGTTATATATTTATCTGAATTTCGAATTATTTAGAAAAAATATGTACATAAGAAAAAAATTTAAGTACAGACCTCAAAATGCGGACATTTTCCTTATACACGTACTTGCTAACCCCACTCCATATACGCCCCTGAATCTATTTACGTCGCAGGCGTGTGGAAGGGATGAGCTATATTTTGCTGTTAACCAATTATTGTTTGCGCATCAAATTTTGCTGCGTACATATTTCTACCAATTTAATAGCTTTTTATTGTATATTTATTATTCATTTTATTCATTGCAGATTTAGAAAATTGCATTGAATCAGGGAATGAAGTGTACAACAAACTCTCGTTGGATCATACTGAAGCAGTCATGATTACTCTGCTAGTATTATGCTAGTATTACATTTGGGTTGGTTATGCTAGTATACTATTACATTGCTCAAATATTATAAACTTGTCCAGCTCAACTCCACGTTTCATTAAATTATAGAGTTTATTGTATTTTGGTAATGCAGACAACGTACGTTGAGTTCTGTTTGATTTGGAAATTCATTTCATTATAAAAAAAAAATTTCAATAGATTGTGAAAAATGATGTCATAGAGTATTGATAATTTAATCGTATTTCAATGCTTTATCTTTTTTGAACATATATACAGACATATATATATACAGGGTGCGTCATTTTAATTTAACCAGGCCCAATATTTTGAACAAGTGGCCAAATCTTGAAAAAAGTTTCAAACAAAAGTTGCATCATTTCGAGGGGGACCTCTAATGGCTCAGTCAACATTTTATTTTGATGGAGGTTTGGAGGTCAAATGAAGGTCAACTCCGTTTTTTCAAATGAAAACCCATATTTTGTATTACAGATTCGTATTCTACGAGAAAAAATACGTAACTTTTGTAGGAAACATTTTTTTGCCCGACTTTAATTTTCCGAGATATTTAACGAAATAGCTAGACATTCTTGGACTTTCAAGAATTTTCTACTAGGAAACCATCAACTGGAGAGAAAAAGTGGAAAAGATACAAAATGTTTGCTTTATCATGATAAAGCTTTGAGAATTATTCCAGAATATTTTATCAAGTTTTTGGTTAATGTCAGTTGTGTAAATCAGTTAATTTGTTCGGCACCTTGAAATACTTTGAACTTTTGTAAATTGTTATAAAATGTAGTTAGATTCAATAATATATAAACGTAACACTACATCGTCCTTCTATCTACCTTTTATGCCTGGTCTACATGTGTGCATTGGCATGTTGTAATAATAACTAAATATTCTTTAATAATTACGAGTTATTATAAGAATTTGTAACAGGGTTATAATAATTTAAAGGAAAAATTAACACTCGCATTACGTTTCACAAAAACACCTTTACTTATGCGCGTTAGTTTGCTGTATTTTGAAACTGTCGGAAACCAGGAAAGATTTAATATCATAATATAATCTATAATATTAATTTTTTTATAATATAATTGTGCAACATCATATTATAAGTGTTACTTTTCGGATTAAAGTCAATTACAAAAGTTTTGAAAACACTATTTGTTTTTGCTGATACACGGATTACGAAATGTTTGTTCTTTAAGTGACAATATACTTTTTATAAACTCCGACCTCTACCTCTAAATATGACATTGATTTGCATTTATCTTGAACGATATTCTTAGAACAAATTTTATCGAATTTTATAAATATAAAATGGAATGTGTTGGATCTGGTATTACATTTCCTGGATCTGTCAGCGGAAGCAAGTAGTCAATTCTCAATAAGAATAAATTAATTGATTTGCGATTATTTATCATTCAACAAGATTAGGCATTTCCTGTATTTTACATTATTTGAAGTTAAAAATACAAAAAACATGTACAATAATAAAATTAAGCAGGTTGCATCTGTGCAACTTTTTCCTGTGCAAGTTATCAACTACACAATAGTCTTGTACCCGAGTTCTCATGTACCCAAAGAATGACGACGAACCTGTTTTCTGCCCAACTTGCTTTGTACGCAACATACGACTGCGCAATCTGATACCTTTTAACGTTGCGCAGTCTTACGTTGCGCATAAAACAATACCAATATCATCTAGCTTCAATATTTGGTCAACGTCAATATTTACTCGATATATAGAACTTCGATAGTATTATTTTGCCCATATATATCCTGTAGTTACTTTATTCTTCTTTCAAAAAAATAGGGTTTGACATTGATCCAATTGAATAATATAAACACTTGTATTTATTACTTTAATTGCTCGCAATTGCATTAGTCAATATCATTAAGACGTAACGTATCTATTTAACGTGTATATTTAAATTATTTTTTAGCATGAAATATTGACCAAACAGTTTGAGGCATGTTAAAAGAATAATAAACAATATAATCAATTACGCGATATCTAGTAGCTTTTATTACTGAGAATTGAATTTGACATCCATTTATCGGAAACTGGACTGTACCATACAATCTTCCAATCTTCAATGGACTTCCAAAAATGTCCATTTAATAGACAATGATAAAAATCGGGCAAATTTAAAAATTTGTTAACAAAGCTATTCAATTAATCGAAACAGTTTTTTAACTTAGAAGTATATATTTTGAAGTCTTTGTCAACATATTGTACAAAAATAAATGCGAAAAGTTTATTTGCTTAATTTAACAATTAATATCTCATTATTTCCGATACTTTTGCTTTTTAACCACGATATTGTTAATTTTTTTATATTTCATAGTTTGTAATATTATTTTTTAAACCTTCGTGTATGGGAGTCTTTGAGCGGCGCGTAACATCGTGAGCCGGAAACGTTTCCACAGTATAAATGTGAACTTTGATTGATCATAGTATTGGAACGTATAATCATAAAAATATGAAATAAATAATATTACATTAAACGAAGTGATGCAAATCAATATGCAAAGTCACGATTTTACTAAATCCGCCATTATGGACTTATTGTGTAATAAAGTATAAAAAACAAAGATTTAGTAAATTTTCAATGCGCTCTACTACTACCACCCTAACTTGCTCCATTTTCATTATACATATTTACAAATTGACATACTTAATATTTGTGAGAAAACACATATTTAACGTTGAATTTTAATTTTATTATTCGTTTAAAAATGTATTATTTTTCGACTTTTTTGTTTCAAAGTCAATCCATGTTATTAAATTGTTGCATTTGTAAATATTGTTCATAACAATAAATATAATTATTTAAATGATCGGTACAACATTAATGATAAACATGCGTGGCTATTGATTATTCAATATACATGTAACTTTTCGAGAAATGATAACGAGAAACGATGTTATTGCTTCTAAGGTCAGTACCGAGTACGTCGCCCGGCCCAGGATGCCTGATCGTGGGTCGGTGTCATACGCGTTCTCCGTACGTGAATGGTAGAAATTTGTGGGCGATTTTAATTTTAAAATAATTTATTTTACATATTAAAATCACAAGAGTGAGATCGCATATACGAGTTGAATTTAAAGGGTTATCATTTTTTAGATTAGATAAAAGTAGATTTTTTTGCTTCATTTTCTTACAGTTGAAGGTGTTAAAAATGAGTTCCTAAAATATGTAGGAAAACTTTAAGGTATTTTTTAAGTTATACGACTTTTTACAGAGCGGTGCCTACGAATCATTTTGAGTGTGCTGAGTAAACGTACGCCGGTAATCTACATTTGTTTTCATTCGTAACATCTAATGTTATAAACGTGTATAAGTATTTGTAAATACATTTAAAATCCGAATGTTTCCGTATAACAGACTGAGAAGCGTAATTGGAATCCCTTTAAATGTGATAACGCCCGAAAGAAATTCATACACTCAAAGAAATTTCCTACGAAAAAATTTAATTTGTACATAGTATATTGGGGATATAACGTACTTATATTTTCTAATGTGCGTTTTAATTTTTAGGTTAGGAAATAAATATTAAAAACAATTTTATCCCCTTTTATCATTAATTTCTCACATCTCTTATAATTTTACATTGACACACAACACACACACACACCCTACATGAATTAAATTTTTGAAATAGTAACACTATTTTCGAGTATATTGAACTCTTTAACTTGTTCCGAAGACGGACACCAAATTCGCTAACCTAAGCCGCCACTTGATGTCGTGGCACAATGTGTGTATACAGAGTGCTCCATTTTAATTTACCCAGGCCAATATTTTGAACAAGTGGCCAAATCTTGAAAAAAGTTTCAGACAAAAGTTGCATCATTTCGAGGGGAACCTCTAATGGCTCAGTCAAAATTTTGTTCTGATGGAGGTTTGGACTTCAAATGAAAACCCATATTTTGTATTTTAGATTCGTATTCTACTAGAAAAAATACGTTATTTTTGTGGGAAACATTTCAGAATTTTTTATCAAGTTTTTGGTCTCGAACAAATTAACTGATTGACATTAACCAAAAACTTGACACGAAATTCTGAAATAATTCTCAAAGTTTTATCATGATAAAGCAAACATTTTTGATCTCACCACTTTTTCTCTACAGTTGATGGTAGCTAAAGTGGCATTGAGTTTACTACGTTTCGTTAGAAAGATTACTATACCACATATCAATTTATAACATCTATTTATTTACAACATTTATTTACACAATGCATCTCAAATTTAATATCGTTTCTACTAACTCTTCGTATACTTTTACTATCGTCACATTATAGTATTTATTTCTATAATCATAGTAAAAACTCTAAGAATAGAAGTTATATCACCACTTTTCAATGAAAAATGGTAGTTTTTCGGACAAAAATATTAATAATTCGTGTATAATTTTTCTCAGTGTATATGTGTTAGTACCGTATTGTCTGGGTCGAAAAGATAAGCAGAAACGGCTACGAAAATTACATAAATGAAAATAAAAATAAAATATATAGGACGACCCACGTAATGCTTAACACGCAAATATGTTCGAAATATCGCGATCGATTTAGACTGTATTTTTTTCGTACTTTTATCTCGAGATCGGCGCAGTGATTATGATAAATTCGTTTCCACGACCTTCCCTGTACACGGGAAGGTGGGAGGGGTGCATCTTTAACATTACTCAGTTAAAATACAAGGAAGGAGGGAAGAGGGATAATACAGAGAAAACTCTTTGCTTCAACTAACCAAATATTTTCTTAAACTACGATCATCAAATATTTGCTTGAGTCCACACCAAATTTTGGTTTGGGCAACAGTATTATTTGGTTGCGTTTTTGTTCTCAAACAAACTGTTTTGTTGTTGAAATCAAGTTTTGATTGTTTTAACCAAATGTTTGGTAGGCTCAACCAAACTGTGGTCGAGTGTCCATTAATTCTCCATGAATGGACACAAAAATCAAAAAGATGTAGTCCAACTCGGCCATTGTAGAATTATTGGATGTTCTCAAAGCATTGATTAGTTATGTATTATTGTTTATAATTAATGTACAGATAATGAAGAGAACCCAAAAGTAGGACCGAAACGTTGACAAAACAATTTGTGATACTATTAACTATGTAAATTTATAATTTTACTCTATATTCTCAGACAATACTTATACGGCATTATTAAGTTTGAAATTTATTTAAAAACACTGTAAAAATGAGAATCACTACAGTAATGTGTATCTCTTGTATAAGACTGATATGTTGGTTGCTGACACCACTAAATAAACAGTTGTGGACAGCCATTAGGGGTGGTCGTCTAGTTGTCTAGTTTCGGGGTTGCACAAAAGTGATGAAACTTGTCCGTAAAACTAAGCCAATCATGAAACATCACAAATTTCGCCATGGATCTTTCTGGAGTAAAGTATTTCGGTAAAATAGTCCCACGTTCGGATCTCCGGGTGGGGACTACTTCGGAGAAACTCGTGGAAAAATATATTGTGAACTTAAAAATAGGTACTTGGAACGTTAGGAGCTTGTATATAGCAGGGGCATTTAAAGAACTGATACGTGAAATCAGTAAGTATGATTTAGACGTGCTCTTCTATGGAGATACGGAAACGCATAATTTTGGTACAGGTTTGTTAATTCATAAAAAAGCGATGCCAGATGTTACGGATATTATATTTGTCAGTGATAAGATACCGGTTATAGTATTCAAAGGCAAATGGTGCTATATGATTCTCATCAACGTACATGATCCCACTTAACCCTTATTCCTCACACATATTTTTCTGTATTTTTGTCTTTGTCTAACAAACGTAGATTGCCCTTTAGTGTCTTCATCGATAGGGTCTGAGAAACCCCAGTGTGAGGATTAAGGGTTAAGATACTGGTTTGAGATAATTACTGGATCTTACCCGTTTGTAAATGGCCACGTTAAAGATCACTAAAGCCACGAATGGAAGAGCGTAGTAGACGAACAAATACATCCAGTGTACGTAGATGGATATATACCATCGATTGTCCCGCAAGGGAGTTGGCCTTATACAATAAACCGTCTCGTTGGATTTCCAGTGGATTTCTGATCTCAAGTCGACTTCCCAAAATCTATAAAAACAAAATATTGCGATTATATACAAATGCGTAGTAAAATATGGAAACAGTACATTTTATACATTGTACACAAATGGTATAACACCTAACAATATACATTTAAATTCAGAAAATTAAAGCTAAAAATAGATGTAGATTCAAATATAAGTATTATTGTTATTGGTTAATATAATGATTATAATAAGGAATACTTAAGATGTGTATAATGAAATTGTACAACTCACTTGACCAAGTTATATAAAAAGGATGCAATTGCGATGACTATAACAGCCAAACGAGCTCTGCCGTACGTGCAGAATGACCTAGCTTTGAGGGGGTGACAAACTGCCACGTATCGTTCCATTGTCACGATTAACGTTAAGTAAACCGTTGCCAATTGAGCGGTGGTAGAAAGTGGATAAAGATATCGCACTATCTTTGGATAAACGTAGAACTTGTAGTCGAAGAAATAGCCGGTGTAGGCATAAATCCCAGGTAGTCCATGCAGCAGAACCTTAAACATTGTGCACCATAGTTAACATTAAACATTTAGCACTACTAAACAATTGTATATTTAATCATGCAATTATGAATTACGAATCTTATTTACAAATAGTATAACAAAGTAACACTTGAGGCTCCTTTGAGCGACGTGACGTAACTTCTTAAAGTAAGGTAAAAAGGGATATTCCATACTCTCTTTGCTAGTTACATTTAACATTTGTTAACATTTCAAACTATTAAAACATAACAAAATTCAATATTACCAACAAATTGAATTATGCTGACACAGCAAAGAACAACAAAAATTTCGTATAAGATGAAATTTAAATGTATTTCTTCTAAATATAATTTATAACTCGCGCTATATGTAAGATGTGCTTAACAGATGGTTCAAATTATGAAATCAATCAGTTGAGGCCTTTGTAGCGTAATCGCTGACAGACCCTGCATAGAAGCGGGAGTTCCAGGATCAAGGCCTGGCCAAGAACTTTTTTCAGCGTCTCAAAATCCACTCATTATTCGTTATAGCCCAATAATTTATTTTTACGACTATGGAGAAAATGTTATCATTTATATATGTCTATAATTTTAGAATTCTATTCATTGAATAGAATTAAAGGTTAATCAAAAATACAAATAAAATAATTTGTTTTCATTAATATGAAGAAGAAAACATGAAAATGCTTACTAACTTCGAATCCGCAATACACCGGCCTCTGTCCATGTATGATGAAATTTAAATTCACATTATCTCATTAAAAATTACGAAGAGTAATTTTGTTTTGTTTTGCCTAATGAAGTATTATGATTCAAATAAGCACAAGATGCTGTGATTTAACCTTGGTGAGCTTCGCTTCGTAAATTTGAGTTTAGGAGCACGTTCTGTTAATCTCGTTAAAACGAAATTTATCGGAGCTACTATGGCAGGGTACATTTGGCGCGTCCACGATAAAAGTGGCTACTGTAGGAATACCCGTTATCGATACGATCGTTCCTGGTCCTTGCACGAAATTGACTCTTTTATCTCTTTACATATACGTTGTTTTGCTTATACTCATTCAATATTTCATTCTGGGTAGCAGAAGTCGTAACGAGTAAAATAGGTCATGTAATAATGATACATTATTGGTAAAAAAAAATGTAATGGTGTTTTAATATATCGTGAATAATATCGGATTTCACTCGATAAGTATGTAATGCAATATGATACTAATGAGATAACGCGAATAATCGTACTATGTTGTTAAACGAGCTTTGACGGATTAAGTCATTATGGCTACTGTAATTATATTTATTATAGCAAATCCAACGAAACATAACGTGTTTACGTATCTTGGTTTAAGGTTGTATGAATATAATGGAATTAAATGACATTTTCCAACATACGTTTTAATTTTTACATCACGACATAGAAATGCTTAAGTTAGGAAGTAAATATTAAAAAACATTGTTGCCCCTTTTATCATCATTTCTCACATTAAACTCTCACAAGTCACATCAGAAAAATAACTAGTATCTAACTTTTCTACTAATTATTTCTACAAATTATGGGAAAAATTTATGAAGTTACGAATTTTACTATTAAGAGACCTTAATATTTCTCATCTTTTCATAGTAATTACTTAAAAATATAATTATTAAGTAATTAACATATATTTGTAAGTTTTCATAGTAATTTAAACACTAACGAATCGTTTGGAGTAAATATTAATTGTAACCTGTATTAATAGTATAATTCGTTTTAACCACGGCTGTCACAGAACACGAATTAATAAGAATGAATATGAAATACTTTTGTTCGTTCAATTTATCGTGTATTAGGATGAGAGGGAAAATTGTTACAATTTAAAAGTAATAAGTTTTAATACGACTTATTTAGTAAACCTTAGTTACCTTACAAGAGGATTCGAGACGAACAAACAGGAACGAATACGCAAGTTCTTACATATAAACCTCTCATATTAGGGAATAGGAGTGCATAAGCATACAGAGAGAAATGGATAGCTACTTTTGCAATGTAGATGGCTCAATAGGGAACTAAAAAAGTGGATTGTAGATGTTTACAATCTGCATTGCCAAGATACCCTAATAGCACAAGATATCTTGAAGATATCGCTTTGAGATAAAGATATCGCCTTGATATCTCTAAGAGATATCATTTCGCGATATTATGATTATCTGCGATGCTCCTATAATGGTCTGAAATATACCATTAATATCTTCCGTCTATCGTGATGTCCACATTTGCGATGTCTGTGCGATATCGAATTCGTATGTTCTATAAATGTTTAGAGATAAAATTCTGATATTATATGGTATCTCAAATAAATTCTCTACTAACACACGATATCCTCTCAATATCGGAACAATATCTGCGCAATATCAGAGCAATATCTAATGTTCGTAATTTCTATATCCCAGCAATATAGGACATGCATTTAGATAAAATAATAATAAAATATTAAATAAAAATATTACATAAATTAAACAATACCATGTAATATTATTAATAAAACAATAACTACTTTGGCCAAGCGGTTAAATGCTTTGCTTCATAATATCAAGATGCCGGGTTCAAGGACGATTGGCGACGAAATTTTTTCTGTTTTTTTTTTACTTTATTTACGTATTTATTGTGTTATATTTATACGTAAAGTGTAAAAACAATTTATTTTTTATTTTTATTTAATAGTTTGATAAATGATATCCCTGAGGTATCATATAGAAAAAATATGATATCGCTAAGATACGCATACATTACAAAAAGATATTATAAAGATATCGATAAATGATATCGGTAAGATATCAGAAAAGCAGACATTACAATATCTATGTAATATTCTACGCAAATCGCAGATCATCTTCGAGTATCTCTCAGATATTGCAATATCGGAAAATGATATCTTTGAGATATCGTAGAGATATCTTTTGCTAATAGCGTATACATACCTCCGTAATAATATTTCTAATGTACTCATAAAAAAAATTTTGACAAATTGCTCGAACTGTCAATTTCTTACACATTATAGGTTGGACAAACATGGGTTTTGACATTGCGCTCACAGATTTTTCCTTATAACTTGGCTTCTATGGGGAACGTCAGTAATTTTATCACGTTAGATTTTGTCAGAAACAGATGACGTTGTTTTTTTTCGACTTTTGGCCAAAAATGTAGTCGTAGAAGTAGATTCCCACACACCGACACGCCATTTTGCAAAAGTGTAAAATGGAGGAAATTAGTTTTTCTTTCTAATGATACTATTTTTTTTATGTAGTTGTTTTATTAATTGTTGCATTACGCAATATAGTTGTTTTCGAATTTTTTCATGTTTCATGATTATTTTTGTGAATTTGATTTGCTTGCACGAACTTGTCAAATCAAAATTTTAAACTGGATAATCTCGAAATCTTATTATCCATATTTCTTCTTATAGACTAATTTCTTATAGTGACCAAGTCAAATAAGTAATACTACCCATAGTTCAAAAAGACATTAATATTGTTCACATATGTGGTAAATTCATCTTGTAACATTCATATTTTAGTATTTAAGTTGTAGATATATATTATAAGCGTTATATTTGGTAAGCATTGGGATTTATAGTCTCTTCTCTGTATTCAAAACACATAGCAAAACGCGTTAGAATGTCGCGTTTTTGCATGTGTTTTGAATAATCCAAGCGTGTTGTTATACAGCGGGACGCTCACACAGCACATCGATAGTCAAAATGTAGTTTCATTACTTCCAACGAAAAACCCATTTGTAGAAAATAACGTCAAGGAAATAAGTTCTCGAATTATTTTTCTCTCAAACATATCATGTCTATAAAAAAGAGTCATAAAACCTATTTTTAGGGTCTAACAAAGATACTTTCTAGAGAAAGAATTAAAAATTTAATTATTAATAATTTGTACAAATATAAAATATTTCAGTTAATTTTTTTAGTTAAATACAGTAAAATGAAAACAATTCATTTTAAGTTATAAGATTCTAAAATAAAATATAAAAAATAATTCATTAAATTATTAAAACATTTAATTTAAAACTATAAAATAAAATATTAGAAATGGAATAAATGAAATAGTAGAAAATTGTTAGAAAAATTGTAGTTATAAAAATAATAAAACGTTATAAGCGAGGAGTTAAGAATAGTTGTACTGTAAATGTGAAGTAGAATTCCTC
>JABFOW010000514.1:0-11485 GCA_022817725.1 Archaeoteleia sp. ZL-2020 | reverse complement strand
CCAGCGAAGCGTAGGAATTGAGACTTATTACGTGCAGAATTCGGTGTCGATAAACTAATCAGGAGAGATACAAGAGATGGCTTTTAAGTTGGGAAATGAGGCTGGCTGACAAGAATGAAGTGGAGACAGGAAATTTATGTCTCTCCGAATGGAGGAGATGAATGGAACATAGGTACGCTGAGTCGGCAAATTAGGCGCTTTTTAACACTTGAGATATCATACATTTGAAATGAGAACATAGTTCAATTTGAAGAATTAGACATTTGGAGAAAATTATTTCGGCATAATATATACATAATATATACTTTTAAGATAAATATATGACCAGATACCAATTTTGGTTAATTCAATTACAAATATTTTAAATTTTATTATATTATTTTCATTATTTATAATTTTTTGTATGAATAGGGTTTCAAATTAGGGATAAAACTTCACTCTTTGTATTTTATGTTTTGTATTATTTTTGATTTCTTTATATTCATATTTATATTATTTGTTTTTAATACACTAATTTTAATGTACTACTTTCTACTTATATTTATTGTAGATTAGTATATTATAATTATTTGGCCCGTTTTGACCGAATATTTACTTTTTAAATTATTATATTATCTCTGAAATATATAATATGGTGAAAAAAGATTTTAAATTAAGAAGGTATATTTGTATTGTATGGATCAATTTTTCTATTTGCATGCAATAAAGGATAATGTTTCAACTTTTGGAAAACTAATCTCCTTAAAATAATACTCGAAACTCTAAAAACAGATCTCAGGCTCAAATATCTGTCAATATTTCGACGTAATAAGAAGCAGTGAATGCACAAATTTCAAAAGAAAATTCTATGACCCAAAAAGGAAAATATTAAAACATAATGTAGAAAAATCGTGAAAAATTTAACAGATTAATAAACAAAATTAAATATACAAACTATATAAATACGTTTGTATACATTTCTTATAAATAATTGAATTTTGTAACAAAAAACTCATAATTGTGCATATAATTAATACTTAAAATAAAATAAACAATAAAAATTATGAAACTAAAATCTTATTGATAGATAATATATCATCTATATTGAAATACAACTTAAAAAGTGGAATAAATAATTATTAACAATATTGAGCTACGTTGTAAATATTTATTCAATCCAATAATTTATGAATATAATAATTACTAAGTTACTTATTTTACAAATAATTAATAATTTATGAAATCGAACTAGAAAACAAATGAATAAAACTTACAAGCTATATTAATATTAATAATAATAAAATTCTTATTTATTTATAATTACTTATTAATAACAACATTGTAACAATTAAAAAATATCAATCATGTAAGCGTGAAACTATGATAAATTAAGTATCATGCGAGGAAAAGTGGTATTTTAACTGAATATTAATCGGGTTAGTGTCGTTGAGTGGACACGGACCCAAGTTGGGTTCTGCCCAACTAAAATGTGTGCCGACGAAACCGTACCTGCGGTGGCGCCTTAAAACGAACGAACGAAGCCAACGACAGTGATAACAATAGCTACGATGTCTGGAATGATCACGTCCCGATTCGGTGGTCATTTTTTACGTGGTCGCAAACGCATCTGCCTCCGACGTGGGGCACGTGGAAGTCCGACGTCAAGTCCAACGACAAGATGGACAGTCGATTTGGGCTGTCGACGAAAGACTAATAATGAGAAAACCTTTTTAAGAAGTTGCGACATTTTCCGAAAATATAGCTTCGGGGCGGCACGTGCTATGGTACATTTTAGTATTCAAATTTAACATCGTGACCGTAGTCAAATAAAAGACGCCATTCATCTTTTTAAGAAATGGTCAGAATCTGAATATTTCGAAGCATTATGCCTTATTGGGGAAATGGGGAGGATAAAAAGGAAGTTGAATTTTTAAAATTTTTAAAGTTACAAAGTTTCAAAATTATGTATGAAGTATGTGTAGAATACTATATATCAAAATGGGCACATTTTATTTATATGTATTTATAGATTATATATACTCATTTTTGTGTGAGTTGCGTCAAAATTATTAAATTTCGTTGTTTTAAGTATCACAAACAGATTTCAAAAATTAGATTACAAAATAATTTTTTTATTTAATAATAAATATTATTAGGAAATTAGAAGCTGTTCAATTAGCAGTTCTATTTCGCCATTTTTTAGATCTTGTAATGAGGGATTTATATCAATTTGACATTGATAAAGGTTGATAAAGTATCACAGATTTATAGATGACATTTTCATGTTACATATCACAGAATAAAAGACACATTTTAAACGTTTTTTATTTATGCAATTGAATATATTATAATTTAGAATAGAATCAGTAGAAATTAAAATTGAAAATTGTATAGTTTTACAAGTAATAAGAAATAATTAATAGTTATTTAACAAATTCAACATTTTCAAAACTGTTAGTAATCTTCAAAATTACCAAAAATTTCTCGTAAACCTGATATATGTTAAATTTGCCTTAATCTTTAAATTTAAAAAAATTGGCTAACTTTTCACATTTGTCAAAGGAGACAATTTTAAAGATTTCTTAATTTGATTGTGTATGTAAAAACTCCAAATTTTATAGAATTGTTTATATCTAAAAAATATTTACATCGTTGCTATGATTTGTTAAAAAATATTTCACTTTATTACATTTGATATGTAGAAAATAACTAATAAATGATATATTATACCATTTATTTAAGCTTGAAAACTTTTAAATTCGATGTATCTTCTAAATGAAACAGCTTTTCTTAATATTTTAAATTTTGAAAAAGTTTCTAATATTAAAAAACGGACACCAATTAATTGAATATTAAATAATAATCGTTAATTTAATTTTTATTTATTTGTTAGAAAATTGGTAAACATTCATCAATCATTATACTTTGCTTAATAAATACAGGAATAAAAATGAATGCAAATTTTAACAATTTTATAGTCGTGTCATTATCATATTTCTTACTTCACATAAATATAACTCAAACTAAAGAATATAACTTGCCAAAAAACTTGTGTTCAAAAAGCGAACATGATGCTTGGATTAATATAATTAACTACAATTGTCAACATATTTTAACGTATCATTTAGTCCAAAATAAAATTAGAGATAAATAAAATATGATTGAAAATATTTTAAATGAAATTTTACATTTTATTAGAAAGCTGAGATATATCGCAAATAAGCAATTAAAAAATGCACGTGTCCAATTAAGTATCCAATCAGTATCATGTACAATGAAAATTAATTCCATAAGGCTCCTATCATTATTTGACACACCTTCGACCGCTGCGTTATAAAATTCATGACTCTTAACACTTTCCGAGATAAGCGAATATGTCTTGTTCGTTCATTGATTTCATTTCGAGAGAACACGAAGGACCTTAATGCGAACGATTATATCATCGTCCAACTGAAAAGCCGCAATTAAACTCTGACTCGCATTCAAATCAATGTGAAAGTGGCGCAGGACGTTTCTGATATGAAAACAACGATGCATATAAATTTGAACAAAAAAACCAAATATCGTTGCACCAATTCGAGTTTAGCATTGTAAATTTATTGCGACGTTACAATCCTTCGCTTATTCTTATTATCTCGTTTTTTCATGCATTTTTGCCCAATAAAGTTATATCAAATCAAATTAATTTTGCAAGTTTAATCAAACATTGAAGACATTTTTATTTTAAATTTAATATTATAATACCTAATTATTTGTAGAACATTATTTTTTACTTCATACTGTCTATATTTTATATTTATTTCAAAACTTTTATGTTTATTTTTTATTTTGATTAATAATTGTAAATAAACATCAGCATTTAAGATTATTTTTTCTAATATATTTTATTTAGAGTTTTATAAAATATGATGTTTTATATTTTTAGCTTATGAAATGAAATATGAAAGTATGATAAATGAAGGACATTAATAGAAGTGAATAGTTAAATTCTGTTGACAATGATGCAATTTTATGGTCGAAAAGGTCCTTTTTGTATTTGGCATTTGTGACATTGTGCCAAGTTATGAATATGCACAATGCTTGGTCTGGGCCGGTATGCACCGTTGTTGGCGTAGCGACCATTTAGGGTATATTAGAGCACCATTAGTGAACCATTACTATGACATAAGAAACCATTAGTTTTGCCGAATATCGAAGAAGGCCAAGCATTGACGAACATCAATGTAGATTACTTGTCATGGCCTCGTTGCTCAACTTTAATTTCTCAAACGTCACGAAGGTCAGCTGCTACAAATTTGATCACGAACAAGTGATATTGGCACTTGTTCCGATGCGGTACCATTCTTATTGTCATTTGTACCATTTGACACCAGTAATTATATTTTTAATAAAATATATTTAAAATTGTTGGTATAATTAATAAATATCAAAATAATTTAAATATAGGACACTTTTCCATTTTATTTGTATACTATTAATAAAATCATAATCAAAGTTTGACATTTTGATGTAACGAAATAAATATAACATGAAATGTAATTATAATTTGTGGTGTAAAATTATACTTTGAAAAACTGAATTATTTATTAAATTGTATGAGATGTTATTAAATTTTGTAATGATGAGTTGTGTTTTATTTTGTAAAGATAAATAGTTATTTGATTTTTTAACATAGAAAAAAACAATTTTTAAAATTTTAGTCAATTCAGAAAAATGTTTCCTATTTTCTCCTCATGACCTGACGAAGTTCACTTATAAACCTTTCAGAAGAAAGGTTTATAATTTGTGAGAAGTCATGACACTGGGGGGTACGAGACAACATTTTTGGAAAAGGGTACAAATATTTTTGAAAAACTTAAATATATTGTACCTGCAGAATCTAGTCTGCAGGTACAGTCAGTTATGAATATAAATAGTCTGATAGACTATTCATAGTCTACTTATGAATATAAATTTTGTATTATTAAAAGCTTGATTCAAAATATCTTTTTTATACGAAAAAATTTCAAACACATCAATAATCTAAACATTAGATGGATTTTTCGAAATTAATTGAAATAAATATTTTATTACAGTTTTCCTTGGCGATTTACATTTTTATGTCGTTATGTGACCAGTTTCGGACAGCTGATCTTTTACCTTGATTTTGAATGAAAAATTTGGAGGTTGGGATTGAAAATTAAAGACGCGAAAAACTTGTTGTGACGAGCTATTCAAATTTAAGCATATTGCGAGATTTATAAATGATTCCCAATAAAATAACAATGATAGATATTTTGTACAGATTCAACCTAAAGTATTAGTATTTGTTTGTTGTATTTGTATAGGTTCGGCCCCTTAACGATTAGTTACCTTGTATATTAATAGTAACATAATAAATGTGCGTTATAAATATATCATTATAAGATAAAATACGTTATAAATGTTATATAACTTTTTTACATTATGTAATAACATTTTATTCTTAGTTAAATATGACTTTATATTTTGTTAACATAATTACGAATAACAGAAGAACATTATTTAATTGTATTAGTATAACAATACAATTAAAAATATCTCAAACATTTTTGTATAATTCCTAAGAGCAAATTGTAAATTTAAAATATGAATATAGTCAAATTTCAGAAACTGTTGGAAGAAATATATGAAAATATATTTTAAACCATCAAACATTTTTTAACTAATTGATTTCAAAAAACATAGTTTTGTTATAAATAATAATGTTCAATACTAAAACTAGAATCATTTATAAACAAATTATATAATGGTTGGATTATTTAACGTAAACTGTGAAAACACTTTTATATGTTCATCACAGTCAAAACCAAATATTTAGGACTTTTTGGAAAACGAAATAGAACGAAATCACATTTCAAAGGAAATCTAGCATTTGGTTAATTAACATAAATTATTATTATTAAATTAATAATATATTATATATAGTTAAATTAAAACAAATAACGAAATTATATTGAAAAAGATTCAGACATTGTACAATTACTGTAGCAATCGCTGTATTTTTGAACTAAAACTGACATATATAAAAAAATGAAAAGTCAAAATTATTGTTCGACTTAAATTCAAATATGACAATTAGTTAACAATAACTTAATTTGTAACTCTAAAGACAGATAAAACATATGACTATAACATATATTTGTGTAAAAAGCATCTTTTTAACATTAAAAAAAACAAATTATAGACTTTTTGGAAAAACGCAAAATTTATCAAAGTGCAAAGTGTATCATGTGACATATAAAATTAAAGCCTCGTTCAAAAGCTTTTGAACGAGGCTACTCTTAACTTCGCCCCTAGAATAGTTTTTGAATAATGACTACCACAAAATTTCTGAATACGTCCTATCTACACTGAGAGAAATGCTATATGAATTATTAAAAGTTCTGTACGAAAAATTACTATTTTTCATAGTGAACTGAGGATTTAACGTCCATTCAGCTATATTTTACTATAATTATAGAAGTAATTACTATGAACGGATGAGCAATATTACTATCTTTTAATAGTAAAATTCGTAACTTCGTAAATTTACTCATAAATTATAGGAATAATTAGTAGAAAATATAGTAAATTTTAGATTCATTAATTGAAAAAGTAGCAGGTAGATGGCGTTATATACTAAATTGTAAGTTATAAATTCATATGCTTGATAGTAATTTTTGTGATGTAACTTAGTAAACCGAATGACGTTCTACCTTCATATAGATAAAAATGCGTCACAACATAAGGTATCTGTTTAGGTTAACGGCTTGGCCTCCGGCTTTGTTCGATCCTCGACAATTGTGTTAAAATTTCGAAAATAAATTATGTTTAGCGCGTGTAAGTTTGTCAATGTAGTATTAAAATTGATGCGAGTAATGTTGATAAAAGAGGCAACGTTGTTTTTATATAATATTTACTTCCTAACCTAAAAATTCATATGTCGTGATAGTAAAAATTAAAACGCACGTTGAAAAATGTCATATAATTCCGTCATATCCTAAATATGCCATACGAAAATAGTAATTTTTCATACAGAACTTTTAATAATTCATATAAAATTTCTGTCAGTGTACAAACTAAAGCATACAAAATTATAAAAATGTGATTTTTTTCGATTCGTCATACATACTACTCGCGTACCAAAATTAACAACAAAATCTGATGTACATCAATGTCCAGATCGTTGACAGAGACATTTGCAACGGTGTACATAAAACCCAGATGTCGCGGTGCACGCTTCGCGAGCACGCTGATACTCGTAAGGTGCGAAGACTTTTCCCACGAAGTCAAAGAAGTAGTGCTTCGCGTTGGGGCATCCGTTCCACTGTACGTTCTGAATGAGAAGGAAGAGTAATCCCGCCGTATATGCTCAACCGGGATGAGTTTTGGATTTCGTTTTTGCAGCGTGCTTTCCTCTTCCACCGACTGCCTGGCGAGGCCTGTCTCTCGCGTCCTCTCGCGGTATTCATCAACGTCCGGATACGAATCAGCGAGGCTTCATTTACAAGACAAAGCTGCCGTGTGGCCGTAAGGATAAGACTACGCACGCGGAACCAACTTCCACCGGACTTCACGTCCCGCGGCTCCTCCACCTACACCGCAGCAACGCCATTACAGCCGTCTACGATCGGTAGATGCAATCGCGAACACCCGAGAGATATTCGGGACTGAAGAAGATTCGGAGACAATCGAACATACATGCGCCGTCTTAATTAGTAACTGAATCTCATCATCGTCGTGCCTTTTTGCTCCTTCACACTGCAAGCAAAAATGGCGAAATTTAATCAGGTTCGGCAAAAACAAGGCAGGGTACATACAAGGAGAAAACGTAAAGTTGCCGCTTCGGTAATTTAAGACGATGTAACGTACTTGCGTGATTAAAATGTAATGAAATTGTAAAATCAAATAAAAAATCAAATTTGTAATGATGTGTTAGTGAGTTAATTAGCGTTGCAACCATCAAAAATGGTGACCGGAAGGGAGAATTGAACTCAGGGTGGATGATAGGAGACGCGTCATGCACGGTGGAACCACTAGGCTATTAAATGCTCATCATTTTTTACAAAATATCTTGTTTTTTTTTAAATTTAATTATTGCAAGCATGTGCGATGATATAGTAATCGGTGCAATCTCATATTGTAATGAGGAGTTGTTTGACGATGTATATCGCATCGAGTGCGATATCTTCTCATCCATTCAAATTTATTGTCATTTTGTGTTATTTTAAAAATTATATATAATTGCACTATTATCTTTTTATTTTTTTTTATTATTTTACTATTTTGTTGCTCCAATTTTATATTCTTATTGTATTATATAACTTCTCGTCATAATATTTCTATACATCACAACCACAATTAAACCAGTCTTTCAGACCATATTTATAAAATAAAAAGCTTCCGAATAAAAAGATCTATTCATTTACAGAAGCTTAAATGTCATTAAGTCGAAATCTAGTCTCAACTGCGTCACTGTCGGTGGTAACCGTTGAAATAAGAAAAACGAACTGAGAATTTACTACTGACCTACTGTCGACTTTAAACAGTCAGAGGCCACAATTAAAGGTCTTGTCAAAGAACCGTGGATATCCTGAGCATAAATAGAGTTCAAAACCGAGTAATGCTTGGACTGCTGTCAGGTCATCGCCACCGAAAAACTTTTAAGGGGACTCTCAACCCAAATAACTAGAATTCAAAGTTTTTTACCAAAACATGTTTTTCTTAGTTTTCTTCTTGAAGTAAGATTTAAAAATAATTAACACGCACATGTTATTTTTTATAAAAATGTGAGAAGAACATGGGTATTTTTTAAGTAACGCAGGTTTCGTATTCGATTGACTCCTCAATTTTTTTGGCATGGATTTTAAAAAAATTAGGAAAATTAGAGCTGTTAAAAACTTTAATAAATTCTACCATTTTGAGAAATCGAAAAAACTAAAATTCTTATTTGTAGATTAAAGGCAAATTTTCAGGAGCGTCAAGAGCTTGTCGCAAAATAACGCAGATCGCCGCGGATTGCAGCGTCAAGTCGGCATCACGCAGTTGCGACCTTGAAACCGACTACGAATCAACTAGTGTCATGAGCGTGAGTAACTTGACGCTGCAATCCGCGGCAATCTGCGTCAACTTGCGTCAAAGTTTTGACATTCGTAACCTTTAAAATTTGTTACAAAGAGTGATAATAAAATTGTAGGTATAGATTGTCGTAATAAGAAACTAATAATAGGAGAAAATAAAATTCACCCCTGCCATTTGTCAAATGATCTTGAAAACTGAATACAATAATCCAAAATCCTATGTAAATTTTGATTATCTAAACATTGATCACAAATTTTAGAAGTTGCTAGTAGTAACCTAACCTAGCTTCAGAAACCATGCAAATCATTAATAGTTGTCCTACCCAAATATTGGACTCGCTACTGGATTCTCGTGAAAAGAATTGATGCTAAAATAAATACCGTGTCGGATAAATATTAATGGTTCATACTCCACATGATCCTAACAACAAACTTTTTTATATTACTTTGAACGAACGTTATAGTAAATTTAGTAAAGTTAGTATATGTGAATGGTAGAATTTTTTGAGTTATACAAATCTCATTTGTCAGTTTCCTTAATCGATTGCTTAGAAAATCGACGACAGTGATAACAATAGCCCAGTGGCCACTGGGATTGACCACACCCTGACCCGGTGATCGGCGATCATATATTACGTGGTCAGTGTGGTTGCAATCTCAGCTGGTGCAGGACATTGGGCACGTGGGATTGTCAAGTCGTACATTATACTTTTCTGCGGTAATAATACTGCAAAATGTAAACGACAATGGCTGTGCTTTTTGACCATTTTGGTTCTGGGTTCTACTTGCTATTGTGTATTTTGAACCACCCTATTTTAGAAAGCTGGGTTTGGCTCATATTGAACCAAATAAACTAAGAGAAATTTCACTATTGGAACTAACGATTAAAATTCTTGATCCTTCTTCTGTTAACGTTATTAACATTAATAACTTGTAGTTTTTGTAATCTACAAATAACTTTTAAAAACTGTTGGCTGATGATGAAAAAATTAATATTTTGTAGAATTTAAATTTGTTCCTTTATATTTCAATAATTTGTTGATAATTTAGATATGATCTATTAGATGTATTCAATTATGGTCCTAATAGACCATATTTAAATTACCAACAAATTATAAAAAAATTAAAAACTACAAAGAAATACAAATAAATATATCAGCAAGGATAAGATTCGAACACCGTATCGCCATTTACAATGAGTATGCCTAGACCGTTATGTTATAGTGTTATTTGATAAGAGGAAACCAGTTTAAACATAGTGGTTTAATCGAAAAATATTTTTGATCTGAAAATATACTTTTCTTACCATGGATATTTATTATATTTGGATTTCGCATTACTTAACTTTTTTGAGAGTCTGTACTTAATCGAACATCAAAATTTTATTGGGTAGGTATTGCACATCACAATAAAAAAAACTTTTAAATTACTTAAATAAATATGAAATTGATATTAATTCATAATACAATGAAATATTGACGTCTAATCGACGTACGTAGGGTAAAAAGTGAAACAAAAAATTGATTTCTTAAACCACTTTTTTGTTTCACGCTCAATTGAGTTTTGTTGGCGAAGTTTCTCCTCATCAGAACATCGCCCGAATCGAGGCACGAGGCAAGGGATAAAGAAAATTGAACGACGATAATAATGAACCCGAGGAAAGGGATACCTATGCCGATGGCTCGTCCTCTTTCTCCGGTCAATTTGCGTCAGACGAGGAAGAAGCGCGACTAATCGGCAGACTTTTGAACTAAACAAATCGGACTGCATGGAAAAGTAATTGGGTGATCATTTATAGGCCTCGCGCGTCCAAAAGGGGAGTCGTTTGGGCCTTGGTCGCAATATTGCGATGCAAGGTGACTTCGGTGCTTTTGGCGTTCGATTTTCCACGCTCCCCGCAATTCGGCATCTGCATTTCGCAGTTTTTTTAATCAGAAGTTGGCCCGACGACTTTTAATCCAGAATCGATATGACAATCAAAGTCTGCATTGCTTGTTTTTTCTTCCACTTTTACGTTAAATGGATTTGGTATCTGGAATGATAATTGTCATAGGGCGAAAGGAATTTATAATTACAGCGACTACAGTTTAATTATGTTTAACATATTATTTAATTATTATTGGCAAAATTTGTTGAAACGACAAACATTTAACTTTTCAACGAGAGCAAAGTAAATGAATTTAAAGTTTTTGTTCTGTGAACAACATGTTGATTCTAAGTGTAGAACATAAAATCCAATAGATTTTATGTTTGGCGCTAATATGACGATCTTGATCGTACCTTTAGCGATTTGGACCGTCAAATTAACAATTCGGATTGCTCTCATTTGGATAAAAGATATTTTAATGACTCAAAGGTGTTGACCTGTGATTCTAGAATATGTATTTGGTAATAAATTGTGCTAAAAAAAATAATTTATGGCGTCA